>QAOA01003867.1:0-13953 GCA_003255065.1 Cercis canadensis | reverse complement strand
CTGAATGCTGATTCGTATGACACTGTTGAAAACTTGGGTAACATGAGTCTTACTTTTTTTTTTCATATGAAAAGATTGCACCTTTTGGCCTTCTATGGTGCATTTGTCCTAAAGAAAACATATCTCCAAAAGAGCTAAATGTATAAGATAAAGAATATGACAGAAGGTGGGGTCTTTTAGACACATTCATTCAAGTATCTCACTTATTGTACACAAACTTGGCCATGTGAGTTTTCCTCTTTTCTTAATCTTCTGCATTGAATATTCTCTATATTGATAAGGTCACTTTGATTTTCTATCTTGCTCTCTCTTATTATGCAAAAAAACCTTAAATGGGTCTTCAGTATATAAAGATTTGAGACTGATAATGAGGCATTAACTAGCAAGAGTACCCCACTCACGAAGTGTATGACAAAATGACAGGCTGAGTTTTATCCTAAATAAAATGTGGGTTCAATTTTCAATAGCATCATTAGGAAGAACTGCATAAAATAGGGCATGAAACTCTTAGCTATGGAATAATTTTAAATGGGTCTCTGTCTCTCAGTGTATATATCTTGTCCTTTTCCCTTCACTAACAATCAAATTGGTACCAAAACTATGCAACATTTTTAATGAAATGACATCTCTGCTTGCCTCTCTGTGAGATATTGTTCTGAAGGTAGATATTACTGCTCATAGCTTTCAGCTTCACAGAATAATTGGCACATAATGTAAAATATATTCATGTGTTCATTGAGTCATCAAACAAACTAACAAATAATATATAGAAACATTCAGCAGATGGGTCTCCCTAAATGAAACACCAACCATCCAAAGGTTAAATTTTTCTTTGCGCTAAACATTATACTACAGAAATAATTTCTTCCCAATCTTTGCCAAAGCATCCCTAGTGGCTTAATAATTTTGCTATTATATAGTTTCCCACGTTTTCTCAGTAAGCAAACAGCACTACTTCTACAGAGATTGTGATTCAGCTAATACAGGACATTTCCAGCTGTGCTAAGCTTTTTGTTAGTTTCATTGTAAGGGTGTTTATACTATAGTTAAAAAATCATAAATCAGAATCACTCATGCATGATATTTTCAAATTAATTAATATTATTGATAATTAATTATCGATACATATCACAGTTGGTGAGAACAGATAAACTATTTTCAAGGGGATATCTATTTCACCACAGTAAAAAGCTTTTTTTTTTTATTGAAGAGTGAGGTACTACTTTCTAACACAATCACGAAGTTAATTATGTTGGTTAAATTATGGTTTTTAGGAGAATAGTATTGTGGTACCTTATGCTAATTAGTTTTCGCTATCGTCAATCAATATAATAGTTGTTCACTTATAATCTTATTCACTATAAACTATGCCATGTGAAAGAGGCCGAAATGTGTTTAACCTTCTTACCCTTCATTAAGTTGAGGCTTCCAGGCGTGTAATATTCTGTTTTTAAGGTGCTTTGGCATAAATTGGTTGGCTTATAAGTTATAACAATAGCATTAAAAATAACATATTATAAAAATTCTTCTTGTCAATCAAGGACATAATCTGCAGCTGTGGTTTCCCTGTACTTGGGAGGATTGTCTTCTGACAGAAATTCCTTAATTGGTCCATAGAACTTGGTGGACATGAGACTTGCATTGAAAAAGCTTGCAATAGATATTCTTGGACCTACAAGGTTTGCTAGTACTCTATGTTCAGCACTCTTGAATATGTCATTTGTTATAAGCTGGAATTCAAGAAAAATTTCAATTAGCTCCATTGTTAAGTGCCATTTCAAAATAGGTCTCAAAATGCTACAAATGCATTTCCTTTTACATATGGTACATCTTTCAATTATTTCCTTTGAAATAATTATAAATGAATATGTGAACAAATATATGAACAATTCTAATTGAGGACTTGTAGCCGAGTTGTACTGAAGTTGCCCTCAAGATTTGTGAGTTCCGAGTTCAAACCCAAAACCACTGCTAAAAGTACCAAGAAAGAGATAGTATGATGAACTTACCTGCAGAAGATCCCAATGTCTACAACTAGAGCTCCATGCATGGGAGGTACATCAACCCACTGATTCTCATGAAAAACTTGAAGGCCACCTATATGGTCTTGCAAAAGTATTGTGATGAAGCTAACATCTGTGTGTGGGCTAGTGCCAATAGTTAATTTTGGTTCAGGGCATTCAGGATAATAGTGAGCAAGAAGAAGAAGCCCTTCAGCACAATCCATCTCTTAAGTTGTAGGGGATTAAGGCCAAGAGCCTCCACTAGTAACTCAAACAAAGTACAAGCCAATGTCATTACTTTCTCCGAGTATTCAATCACAATTTCTCTGCAAGTTCAATATCCACAACACATCAATCATACCAAAATTTCACTTTAGACGGTTTAAAAGTGAATTTAGAAATGACCATCATCAAGAGCAAAACTATGAGTTCACTAGAAATGTAATCATAGAAGAGTTCAAATATCCATGCTACATCATGAATCATGATCAAAGCAAAACTATGCTAATAGAGGAAGTTAATGAATTGTTAACAAGTCCTAACATGTCCGAGGGCTAATACCAACAAAATTATTACCACACACCTACAGACTGCTGGTATTTCTTCTGGTTTAGGTGGATGAGGAGCCATGTAACATCCAAGTGTATCCCTCCAATCCACAGCCACATCTTTGTACAAACTATAATTGGAAATATATAACTTTCTTGCTAGGATCACGGGTGTAAAACTCTTTCCTAACCTCCACATCTTGTTCATGAAATCTACCAGCTCCATCAATCATGTCATCCAAAACATGAGTTGGAATTCCATGGTTTATTACCTGAAAGAAGCCCCCTTTTTCACATGCATTTCTAACTTTTCCCACAACTTCAGTTCTCAGAATAGGCTCACTAAGGATTCCTTTGAGATCAATGACGGGGATACTGAACTTTGAGTCACTAGCTGTGTTTTCTAACTTTTCCCACAACTTCAGTTCTCTGAATAGGCTCACTAAGGATTCCTTTGAGATCAATGATGGGGATACTGAACTTTGAGTCACTAGCTGTGGCTGATCTCTCATTTAGATTAAATTGTCCACAGTGAAAAATTCGTGGAACTTTTGTGACACCATCTTCTATGAGCCCTTTGACACTAGCCTTTGAATCATCAAATGCTTTAAGCTCACTTTTCCTGTCATAAATGGAAACAGGTTCTGCCTTCAATTCACCGGTGGTTGTGGCCATCTTTTTTACAAACTAGCTTTGCTATAAATTTCTCAAAAGAATGCTTTATTTATAGGCATGAAGGGTGGGGCATGTGAATCCTTTGTTTATAGTGTTCCATATTGTAACTGAACTTAGATGCAAAAGCACCCTTGTTTCTTTCCCATAAATTTCTGCATATAGGATTATTGAAATAAAGTCCAACAAATGCATAGAATTTTGAACAAAATAAATAAAGTCAAAAAACTTTGATTAAGAAAGGGAGGAACAATTATGTCATTTCCTCTATCTTCTGCTACTTTTGCTCTCAGACATTTGGCACATAAAAAGTGAAAGGATTGCTTTATTTAAGGTGGTGACTTGTATGGCCAACACTAAGCAACTACCAATCCTTTTCTAAGAAAGATAGAAGACAAATTAAATGCAATAATGTTATGATTTTCCTCAATTTTTTTTTTAATGATGCCATTTGGCCATGATTTTTTTTGAAAAAAAACTTGCAGGAGTAAGACTTGACTCTCTGTGGTTTGAATAGTCAATGTCTAGTTAAACATATCCACATAACTCAACCATGACTTGGTCTCATAATTAGTCACAAACTGATAAATCACAGTAGAAGAAGATTTTATTTATGTCACTTACACATCACTAGTTCAACCACCTATTGGTTAAATTTAATATCATCACAGTTTTCCTATTAAAAGAAAAGCCACAGATCCCATCAGGTCTTTCTCAGAAGTGTTTTAAAATCTTTCTATAAGTATTTGTTCACTTCAGGTTTCTTTTTTTCTCTGAAAACATTTATTGGACTGCTTCGCAAATTCTACAGGAAATACTTGTCAGGGTATTTTAACTAACATCTCCACAAAAAATTAATGTGTATTTCCTCTCTTTAGGAAGAATTTTAATTTTAATTTTAAAGAACAAGTAATCTCCATAACCACTATTTTAAGTATCCATCATATATGTAGTTATAGCTGGTAAATTGCAGGTGTTGCTGTTGGTTATGCTAAGTAAGTTTTCTATGCAATTGCCTTTGTTGTTTTGCTAAGGCCAATGACTATTTCCTTTTGTTTTCTTGCACTTCCTATAACCACTATTTTAAGTATCCATCATATATGTAGTTATAGCTAGTAAATTGCAGGTGTTGCTGTTGGTTATGCTAAGTAAGTTTTCTATGCAATTGCCTTTGTTATTTTGCTAAGGCCAATGACTATTTCCTTTTGTTTTCTTGCACTTCCTTGCAAAATTCTTGTTTAATTCATCAGTATTTTTCTATACCTATTACTAAAGCCCAAATTACTTTTGGCCCATTTAGGCCCAATTGCCCTAATTACCAAAATGTCCCTCATGCTTCTATATATACTATTCTCTAATAGGTATTATTACTTTGGACTCTCTTCATTTATTATTTGACTTACTCGAGACTGACCTAACTTGACATTCGGAATCCGAGTATTCCCAACCCGACTCTTGGTTTACTTGTACTCACTGTGTAGATCAGATCTTGAACTTAACCTGACCTACATCTGATCACCCAACCTAATCTCCTGACCTCAACACAGACATCATAAGTATTGGTAAGTATTTGCATTAGAGCAGAAACTCAATAGCAGTAGATTCTTATGACAATCTTATCATTACAATGAAAGAGTTCTAGCTCAATATATTGATCCTCATTGATTAAGATAATAGCAAATCATAGCTTCAAATCCAAGCAAATGTTACAATGAGTGTGTATTTGTAATGCATCCAATGCAATACAAACGTATATACATACATGTTATCTAGTTCACTCAATTGCTTATTCATGCTAAACCACTTTTATCTACAGTACACTGTGTAACTCAAACCTTGAAATGCAGCAAAGTAGAAGTGCCATCAAGGCCTTTTGCAATATAGAAGGCTACATAATCTGCAATTGTGATTTCCTTGTATTTGGGAGGATTATCTTCTGATAATAGTTCCTTAATGGGTCCATAGGGCTTTGAGGATGACTTAAGTCCCGTGCTAAAAAAGCTTGCAACGGATATTCTTGGACCTTCAAGATTCGCCAGCACTCTGTGTTCAACACTCTTGAATCTGTCATTTGTTATAAGCTGGAATTCAAGAAAAGTAAAAAATTGTTATATTATATAAATTTCTCAAAAACCATTTCAGATGTCATGAGAATAATGCAAACTAACAGATTCATATAAGGCTTTTGCAGCACTATCATGGCTGAAATTTTACTCCAAATGCTGGTACAAGGGTCTTAACCTTAGACTTCACTTTTGCCACTTGAATCCAAAGTGACACAACTAACATAATAATGCAACAAATAGTTACCCTTATACTATTTCACACTTTGAAAACATGACAACATCTGAGTTTAACTGAACCTACTTTAACTTTTTCTACATGGCTCATATCATATACACAATATCTCATATTTGTGTAAATAGACTTTCACCTTAGCATGACACCATTTGAATCTAACTGAACCCACCTTAACTTTTTCCATACGGCTCATATCTTACAAACCGTCTCACATTTGTGTAGATAGACTTTCACCTTAGCATGTACCACACTAGTGTCAATAAGTTGTTAACTTTTCTCTTCCTTTTTCAGTATCATCTAGGCAGAGGAGCAACAGGTACAACAAGTATCCACTAATAGTTGCAAGAAAGACACATGCATAGAGATATAGAGAAGAAAAAATAAAACTTGCCTGTAGAAAATCACCAATGTTAATTACTAGGGCCCCAGGTACAGGGGGAATATCAATCCACTTGTCCTCATAAAGAACCTGGAGGCCTTCAATATGGTCTTGGAGAAGCACTGTGAGAAAATCATTATCCGAATGCTTGGTGGTTCCCAAAGTTAATTCTGGTTCAGGACAAGCAGGATAGTAATGTCCAAGATCCAGAAGACCCTCAGCACAACCCATATCTTTTAAATGGTTTGGATTTAGCCCAAGAGCTTCTGATAATAACTCAAACAGAAAAATCCCCAATTCCATTATGTGTTTCCCATATTCCAGTAGTATGTCTCTGCAATCAAATGTAGTAAAATAAAAAAGAATTAGCAACTAAGTGGCATCGACTTCTTAGGCTTGCTAATGAAATTTCTGTTGAATATAGTTTGTAAATGAGTTGTGGAACTAAGTCCACATTGGATAAATTAATGAAAAGATAAGGCTTTATAAAAGGCAAACAAAAGCTAATATTAAAATTGATATATGAGCTACACAAGCTCATGAATCCTAGTGTTAGTATTTCTGATTAGAGGCTTAGAGGAAGAAGAGCAGAAAAACTTAAAGCTATATGCGGCAAATATTGTTCTTTGTCTTCTTACCTTTTTCATTCATCTTTTCTTTTTTTTGGTTACCCACCGGTGTCCGGGCTTCGCCCGACTAATCCGGTTTCGAGCCGGGAAGGACCACAAGGGCGGTAAAGCTCTCCCAACAGACGCAGCTGCATTCCCAAGGGCTCGAACCCGAGACCCTTGGTTAAGCTAGAACAGCCCCTTACCAGCTGATCTACACGCTTGTTGGTCCTTTTTCATTCATCTTAGTTGCTATATATACACCAAAGTTAATTATATCAAAGATGCTTAAATGTCTTTGATTAGCACTTGGGGCATCTTCAACCTTAATTTGACAAATATTTTAGTATCCAGTTTTATTATTGGACCGGTTCGGTTCGGGTCGGTTACAATTGTTTGATTAATGTCTATTTCAAACAAACAGTTGTGTCTGTTAATAACTGATCAAACATATTTGTTTAGAGGTGTCTTTTCAAGTCTATAAAAGGGAAGTTCCAAATGAATTAAGTTTCACGTTTTTCTATTGAGAGTTTTTAGAGTTTTGTTGTATTTTGAGGTAACTTACTTTTACAGAGAAACAATATTACACTCGAGACAATGTAATCATTCATGCCTCAAAGCCAACTATTTTATTGTTTCCCTAATACTATTTCTAACAATTTTTGCTATTGCAAGAATCCCTTATGTGAAAAGAACCTTTTCAAGAATTACAATTGATGAAATTTTGTTATCTGCAGAAGTTCCAAATGCCTGCTTCTCACCTACCACAGAAGAAAAATAGCTTCTATTGCCACCAAAGAAAATGGGATTTTGGTTACTGGCCATTAACACCAATAGAAACACCAAAATGCACTTCCATTCGCTGGAAAGCACATTTAAGCTGTTCACTATTAACAGATGGAAACACAATTCATAGCCTGTCCTCCAATTTAAAGGCTCTCAGACAAAATATATTCATCAAACCGTGTTTGATCCTTTGTGGGTTTTATCAACAAATTCTAGCTGGTCCTTAATTCAATGCATTGGCTAAGAATATGATATTTCATAGCATCACAATAAATACAAACTTTCAAAGTTAAATAGTTTTATCTCTAAACTGTTAGCACATACCTGCATACTTGTGGCAAGTCTTCTGGTTTGGGAGGATTAGGAGCCAGGTAACAAAGAAAAGTGTCCCTCCAATTAAGTGCTGGTGAACTATAGAGATCAAAATTGCTGTTGTACAAAAAGGGTCTCAATTGATCTCTTGTGTATAGTTCTTTCTTTACCTCTTCATCTTGCTCATAGAACCTTCTAACCCCATCTTTCATTTCTTCCAGAACACTCACAGGGATGCCATGATTGATCACTTGAAAGAAACCCCATCTCTCAGATGCTTCTCTGACCTTGTCAACAAGCTCTCTGTGTTTGCTTGGATCTTTATCAATGTCTGCGAGGTCTATAACAGGAATAATGTGCTGTGAGGGGCCTGAGTTTGAGGCTTTCTCAAATTTATCAGGCGGGTGGTAGAATAAGTGAGGGATCTTGGAAACCCCTGCATCAACAAGCCCTTTAACACCAGCTTTTGTGTCATCAAAAGCTTTGAGTTCGGCTACTCTATCAGATTCTGGCTTCACTGTTCCTCCCATTTCATTTGTGCCAGTAACCCCCATCTTCCTTCCCTTGGAAGTGACCACAGAAAATCTTATCTTTGAAGCTTCAAACTTACAACAACCGTACACGTTACAAATTCCACAATTAATAATTTTAAGTTGATAGATTTTTTTTTTNTTTTTTTTTAATAAGATAAAATAGAAGTGTTATTGAATATATAATTTGTATTCAGTTATGTATGNTATAAGGGCTTTTTGACATAAATATTACATTGTGTAAAAGTATTTACCTAAATATTACAAGTTTCAAACTATTTACACAAATATTACACTTTTTAAAAATTCAAAAATTAAAAAAAAAAAAAGATTTTCGAACACGTGGGACCCACCGGACACGCCGTGAGGCCAACGGCGTGTCCCAATAAGACAAAATTCGTCACGAGGCCCACAACTCTGGAACAATGGATGAATTTTGCCTATTAGGACACGCCGTGAGGCCTACGGTGTGTCCGGTGGGACCCACGTGTCTGAAATTTTTTTTTAAAATTTTTAAAAAGTGTAATATTTGTATAAATAGTTTGAAAGTTGTAATATTTAGGTAAATACTTTTGCAAAATGTAATATTTGTGTCAAAAGGCCCACTTTATAAGTTTCCGATGTCCTTTCTTTCAAAATATCTTTGATATTTATAAAATATCTATAAGGGCAATAATACAAATCACATATAAAATATTTTAAAAAAATTCAATTTTGCGGGGGCATTTGCCCCCTTAATGCATATAGCTGGTGGATGCAAGTGTAGAAATCGCCATCTCCGAGTTGTGAACTCCTTCGACCCTGAGGTAAGTAAATTGGTTATTTATTTATTTCTATTTTTTGCTAATAACTAATTTTCAGATAATTTTTCACATGTAAACCAAAATTAATGAGGATTTCATATAATCTACTCTAGTTTTTCTTATCTTCAGTTTGTTATTTTAAAACTGTATTAATCTTATTTTCTATTTTCTTCCTTGGGATATTTGGAGGAATGAATTGATTCAACATGGACCCGTGATTTATCTAAATACATGACTAATACAACAGAGGGATTTTTTTTTTCCTTACACTATTACAACAAAAAGTTAGTTGTACACATGAAGCGAACAGCAAGAAGTTTCATACAGCTTATAGACTTCATCAGCAGTTGGAAATGGCAAATGTTCCATTGCTTTCAAGTTTGAATTCTTTGTACAATGGCGTAGATTCCAGCACATTCATTATACTTTTCATAACGTTATACAGAAATGGAAAGGTAGTGTAATAACTGTTACATAACTTGCACTAAGCATACTGAATGTAACAACACACCATGCATATGAAAGCAAATAACAGATCTGATATGCGCAAGTCTACTGAATCTAAATTATTAAGTAGCTTACAAATTACCCAAAGGGAGGGAACAAAATTTGAAGAATAGCCTATGGAAGCATGTAGTCTAGAATAATTTAACATCTTGAATCTTTATCACAAAAATGAAAATGAAGTGAGAAACAAAAGAAGGAAATGCAATGAAAAGAAAACAATGTAAATGTTAAGTAATGCTACAAAATGATGATGTCCACTTCTTCCCAAGGGACATGCTTGTTGTTCCCTCGTAGCAGGGAGAGAATATATATAAGAATATATATAAAAAAAAGAAAAAGAAAAGAAAATGAAGAGCTGTGGTTGTTCTATTCTGTATCCCTAAGGCTTTCAGTGGTCAGCCACAATTTCTTTTGGACAATAAAATCAACTTCATCTCCATCCTGGTCTGAGTCAGAACTGGAATCTGCAGTTGCAACTACATCCCAGTGCAAAGCTGGTAAGTACTTCTTTACAAAATCAATCACAGGTTGTTTATCCCTGATGATTATGAACCCGGTAGGCCGAAGTATGCGATCCATCTCAATTAGTAGATCCTCTGGACTGCATTCCTTCTTTTCAAGGTCAGAGAAGACAGTCCATGCATGGAGTAAATCATAGGTCCGGGGGTATGTCGAATATGCTTCACACCTGTTAAGGTATATTCTCCAGTAAATATTAATTGAATCAATCACATCTAAACTTAAATTTGAACATAATCATCTCCCAACAATTTGAGGAAGAACCACTAATGGAAAACAAGAACTGAATTAAAAGTTGCTAAAAGATTCCAGCAACCAGTAACAAATTTAAAGAAATAAAATGACACAAAACCCAGTAAAAGATATCAAGAAAGCAATAATTCATTTCGATATAATCAAGGCAAGACAGTTTTATACCAGTCATGAGTTGAGCCTATGAGGCCTCTATCATATATCAGCTTGAGCGTGTTCGGTCCATCTTGAGGTACAACATTCATCACCCAAACATCCTTGCCTCTAAGAGCAGCTGCAAATGACCCCATGTTTGCCTTCATGTCCATCACATTCCTCACCGTGTTTGATGAGACTTTTGGACTCAAGAGATTCCAGTACTTTTCAACTCTCCTTTGCCATAGTTCCTGTACAACATGACAAAATTTAAAGCCCACAGGCTATTTATGTATTTGTATCAGTATCAAGAGCATAAACTTGAACTTTCAATTACCGTGTCTTTTTCAAACATGTCACTTGAATAGCCAAAGTCAACTAGTCTGGGAGGAGGAGAGGTCAATCTTGCAGGCCATGGAGCCAATCCACTTCCTTTGGCTCTGTTGTCATCTGATAACATCAAAAAAAGTTTTGGTAACTGGAGTTTTATACTCAATGCTCTAGTTAATTACACAAGGCTTTCGACAGAAAAGTTAACTAATGAGAATTATAATAGCAGTAAGGATACACAGCATGTTGGCCTATATTAAACACANGTCAACTAGTCTGGGAGGAGGAGAGGTCAATCTTGCAGGCCATGGAGCCAATCCACTTCCTTTGGCTCTGTTGTCATCTGATAACATCAAAAAAAGTTTTGGTAACTGGAGTTTTATACTCAAAGCTCTAGTTAATTACACAAGGCTTTCGACAGAAAAGTTAACTAATGAGAATTATAATAGCAGTGAGGATACACAGCATGTTGGCCTATATTAAACACATTTTGATATTTTTCCTTAGAGAGGGGAAAAGAAAACTATCACTACTTGCTTATATGCATCTGTAGGAACTCCCAATTGTTATTATTCATAATGAATTCAGATACAGTGTAATATCATATTTTCCTCTTCTCTCATTCTCTGTGAATAATCAGCCTTGTGATTCAAGGTATTCTCTCTGTCACTACCTCTCCATAATTCATCAAATCAACAGCTGACTCACCTGGTGGGTTTTGATCATGTGATATCTCATCCAACCTGATTCTTAAAGGGTATAAAATTTGACCGAAATGGTGATTCACAGATTAAAAGTATGACTAAGATAATTTTCCAGAGGAAAGGGGCAGCTAATATGCAAAGTCTTGAGTCTCCATGCAATCCTCTCTTCTCATGCTCATTTTTCTAGGAAATACTATAATCCCTGGCATTTATAAGAAAACAAGTCCTATTGCCCGAATGGCCACTAGAAACCTTAGAACTAATTAAATATACAATGGGTGAATATACCAAAAGAAGACTAGCATGCTACTAAAGAAGCAACTATAGATTGTTAGTTCCCATGAAATACAACCAGGCATGGAAAGCAAAGACCATCAGATAACATACGAAAAATGGGTACTCACGTTCGGAGTAAGGTGTAATGCAAGCTTCCATATTCACGTTCCAAACTGCATCTGGGTCCTCGTCAGATTGGCAGAGAGGAGGGCGGGTACCGGATTCTCTTTCCATATAGCACTCATTTGTCAGAGGTTTCTGCCAGATGACAGTTTGGTTTCTTTTTGCAGCTATGCTCCAACACATACGTCCCACAAGGGCACTCATTTCTCTCCATATCCTTAGATCCTCTTCATCCTGTGCATATGCCTCAGGAGAAGAGTACGCAAAATAGCCTCCTGGCCTGAGCAATCTATCTAGTTCAAGAAGTAGTATCCCATCTCTTTGAAGCCAATCAATCCTACAACGAGAACAGTGAGCAAGTTCAAAAGATCTGCTTGGGTAAGGGAGTCTCTTAGTTCCCAAGACACCAAGATATGCAGGAATTCCTCTTTCTAGAGCGAATTGAATTTGATTTTGATGCACATCATTGGGTGCCAAGGACATTGCAATGATATCAGATGAGAGAAGATATGCTCCAAAACTTGCAACGCCACAGCCAACATCAAGAACTGTCCGTAATCTTCCTTCATTATTGAGATTGTTGTCTGTAAAGTTGAGCATCTGGAAATACAAACTAGATGTAAGATATTGCATCATCTGAAATGCAAGCAAATCTGAGAACATGGAACCAACACTGTTAAACATGCTACTGAAAGCCAGAGAAACTGATTTAAAGAAAATGCCAAATTTATATTATATAATATAGATTGCATATGTGCATAAACACATGAAAAACCCCATGGCACCAACCCATAAAATGAAAATTCATGTTTTCACTCTTTTCTATACACATTGCCAGTAACGCTGGACACATCCTTACATTTGCAATTGATGCAATGTACTTATCAGCTCCATAATGAAAATGAGTCCCTCCTCCAGGAAATATGATCTTTTCACCTTTTACAACCATCCAGTTCTGGTCAGACTTCTCATGTGCAAGATGAGTATGAGGTATATTTGCCTTCCACACCTCATCTCTGCTTTGTGGCCACTTAATAGGGACCTGCAACATCACAGAAACAGCAAATTTTAGGCACTGACTAAATTTAAGCATCTGTATTAATCAGGATACATAGAACATCACATCTACTCCCAGCGTATATCCTCACTTTGTATCCAGACGGAGGAGGAATCAAGCAGTTGTACCGCCTTTCTGAAGGAGGACAATGTCTCTCATAGTGTTCCATCACAGACAGGTCCAGCTTCATTCTCATTTGATAGATAAGGTGTCTATCTAAGCAAGGAATCAGCTCCGAATGACGATCATCACAAACCTTCAAAATCAAAAGCATAGGAATAAAGCATTGAATAAAAAATTTGTTTATTATTATTTGGGCTAATAAGTATGTGTTGAGGAGAATTAGGGAGAAGGTGCAGAAGTGTGAGCTTGCACTGAAACCTACAGGGAAACTTTTCGGCACGATATTATCCTCTCCATCTCCCTGCCCAAAACTTGATGAAGATTCATCTTGCTTGCTATCAGCATCTTCATCTCCACCCAAATAAGAGGACCCAAGTCTTTTTAATGATTTGCTACCATATTCAAGAGCAGATGAACCACCATTTTGGGAACCAAAGATGGATCCATGATATACATATAGGAAACCAAGAAAGATTGCTACACCACAAAGGGAAGCAATTAAACGCTTCTTTTGTGATCCATCAGATCTTGCCCTCGACATTTATTTGCTGAAAGTAGTACAAATCCAAATGCACCTTTCACAGTTAAGTTATGAACTAAAAAATATTACAGCATAGATCTTGTCTCACTGGAGATTCAGCATTAAATTAACAATCCAAAATCCCCACTTTAGCTTGCTACCCCGAATTTCTGAAAATCAGTTGACATGCACGGACCACGGACCTGCAAAGAGAAAAGGAAACAGCATTCAGTAAATCTGTTGCTGGTTTGCTTAAATCGCTGAAAAGAGTATGTGATCATGAATGCAAATATTATTGTACTTTCCCAGTTGAAAATGATTAGAATGGAGATAAGGAGAACAGATCTAAGTATAAGAACCAATTTGATACTTCTTTAATTCTGGTTTGATATAGTTCTATGAGACATCAGTAGAGCAACCAGTGACCCAGGCAAGCTTCATGACAGCATCAAGGGAGTTCAGAAA
>QAOA01003864.1:13350-73877 GCA_003255065.1 Cercis canadensis | reverse complement strand
GGAAATAATAATAATAATAATAATAATGCTTAACCAAGACAACTGGCCTATCTGACCAGTACTAAGAAGGTCTTTCCTTATAAGAAAGGCTTCAAGTAAGAGATGGGAAAATTGCGTTAAGAAAGTTGAAAGCTTAAGTAAAATTAATTCTCTTTATTGACTCTAAACTCAATTAAGGTTGAAAACACGTTTTTAAGGCTGGTATGCGTATCTCGTTTTAGTGCAACATAGTTGTAAACCCAATTAAAATTGTGAAAAGTATGAACAATCTTTGAGAAATTGGCCCAATTGAGAAATGGCTGATAACCTTTGTATAGCTACTCTAGTGGAAATATAGCTACTGGTTGCTTAGTAAGTAGCTAGATTAATAGTTTACACCAAATATTTCCAACACTGTTAAGCTGAATATGTCATGATGCATGGTGCATCCACTTTTGGGGTCCTCATTGAATATGTCATATTTTAGGGGTCGGTGAGTAATTCTATTAAGACTGCCACCCACTAGTTGCCCAGTGACATGGTCAGGTGACCACATCGACGTGGTCAATCTAAGTCCATGCATGCACTGGTCCATACCTTCGTTGACGGCCCCATGCAAGCTCATGTGACCTCTACTTGAATTAGTCTAAAGATTTACGAGTTTAAACTTTTTAATCAACTTATTATTTCTTTCAAATGTATTTTCCCAATAAAATTAATGTTTCAACTTTATACAAAAATAACATGGGAGGTTGAAAAACATTTTCCTTTGTATAGTTTAAATATAATTACGTCCTCGTCTTTTTTATTTTATGTTTGAGTTTTTCGCTTCTTTTAAACTATTAAAACTTTTTACTACTAAACTATATCCCCAAACTATATTAGTGTTGAGAAATATGTAAAGGTGTAGAAGATTATGTGTATTTAAAAGTGGCTTCAAATAACACTATTCTTAGTCTTCTGTAAGTCAACTATGTCTGGAAGAAAACAATTATTATACAGCACACCACATCCACAAAATTGGTTGTCCCTCTATCTCCTCTGCCTTGTCTTCGCCAATATTCTTTCATTTGTTTTTTCTCCTCTTTTATGCAGACTTATTTCTCTTCATTTCCCAATCTCACCAAGACGTAGATCAAAGCCAAGGGAGATTTTTTTTTCTTTTTTACCCATTTTTTGCAATAAAACAACAGTAGTATATATTAATTTAAGTTAGAAACTAACAATATGCATACCAAGGAAGCTGGGAATTGCAGGCTACCTTCTTGGAGTCTTCTTCCTTCTCAGGTTAGCTTATCTCCCTTTTCTTCTTTTCTTTTCTCATTTTCTTGTTTTCAATTTCAATTTTAATTACGGAGGTGTCTCTGCTTGTTGGTATGTCATGCGAATCTGTTGGAAACTATAAGTAATTGCAGAATTTGTGCCTTATAATGATCCAATTATATGCAAATTTTTTGCATATCAGCCAGATCTGACAAGTTTCTAGAATTATTATGATCCAAACTTCAATCTGATATGTAGTAGACTTATGGTTTAAAATTTTTTGGGTTGATTTAGTTTTTAGCCATTGATACAACTTGACATTAGGATTATTGATTACTGTTAAATATTCTTTTTGTTATTTAATAAAATATATTAGAATTTTTAGCTGGAGATATTAGAAGAATAAGGAATCAAATTTAGGACCTCAACCTTAAATAAATTTTTTGAACTAATTGTATTATGTACTTATAATTTTTTAAATGATTGCTTTATATGATATGATGGAGGACAATTAAAGTTCAATTGGGATAACTGTATATGATAACAATATAAGTTATATAACTATAATTTGTGTGTTAACTGAATCCATATCAATATAGATAAGGGAGAACCTTAGAGAATTTTATGCTGATCTCAAGTTTAAACAGAAAAATTCATGTCTAATATTAGATTAAGTACTGGTAGAATGAGGTTATGGTTGGGTTCAAGCAATCCCTTGGGAGGTTGAGGTTCAAACCCTCATGCACTACCCATTTTCAATTACTGAACTACAAGATCCATAATCCTCCAGAAAAACATTCTGTCAACCTACACTATTAAAATATAGCACTTTCACATAAGCATATATATTCTATCAATATATATTATCAAAATATAACATTTTAACATAACATATATTCTGTCAACATATATTACAAAAATATAACAAATTAATACCAATCTTTCCACTTGTTATATAACCTATTTAGACAGAAGGCTCCACTTAAAAGCGCAGATTAAATGAGCATGAAGAACGCAAAGATAGAGATCCATTTCGATCATTTCCAAGTGGAAATGATAGCATCCATCCTTGTAAAGGGAAGGTTGTGGCTACTATAGTCAAAGTGAGAAAGCCAATCTCTGGGAGATCGAAGTTAAGGTCCATCTTGATGCCCATCAGCCAAGCAATGGTCACACATAGTGGAACCTAAATCAATATTACATGTGATTGATGTAAGTTTCCAATAAAATATTGCTTAACCATAGAAGCAGGCATAACATGACTAGTCTAAATAAGAATCTCCCAAAAAGATTGAAGAGCTAAAATATTTAACTCAATTTACCTAATGACAATAATAATAATAAAAATAATGCTTCATTGAGGTAAGCTCTTACCATAAACGTGGAAATTTGAGTAGCAGAATCCAAAGCAACACTCAATGAGATGTCCTGTAGCAATACCAGTAGTTTAGTTCCAACAAATTTGGTGTTAAAATATAACCAAGTATGTCCCCAAGGGGAAACCTTAGAGGTACCAGATTCAAATCTTCTTGGAAGCAGGTGGGGTGAGATTTTGGAAGGAGATAAGCTACCCTTCTATTGTGTAGCCTATAGTGGACCAAAAAAATGCAAGAACCAAGTACTGAATTCTACAAAGTAACAGTAATGAAGAGATGTTATGTTGCTCACCAGCGACTTGTATTTGAAAGCAGATATGATTGCTCCATTATGTTTAGCTGCATTGCCAACCGTTGGTAGCAAAATTATACTGAGAAAGCTAACAGGGAGACCACAGGAATTTGCTACAACCTGGCAAGAATGAAATAATGATTATTAGTATCATGATACTCAAGATGGAGTTTTTTTTTTTTTTNTACTCAAGATGGAGTTTTTATTTTTATTTTTTTTTTTATATTGTTACTTTTGGCAATAAGAGATGGAGTTCAATATTGCTTTTTCTTTCACAATAAGTAGAGAGCAGTTCACATTGCACTGTTGTATTTTATTTTATGTTTTGTGTGTTTCAAACTTGAGCGTGGACTATTCTATATTTTATTGTATTGGATTTGGATTGGAAGTATAGTTGTTGATTGTTTAATTAAGTAGTTAGAAAATTGGTTTCTGCCAAAACTTTCCAACAATCTTGAAGCTTTATTATGGATGCTAATATTCTAACCACTGCTAAGGTCTTCCCATATAAGAAAGGCTTCAAGCTTTTCATGGAAAATATTTTTAAGAGATCGGAAAATCCCATTAAGAAAGTTTCAGTAAAATTAATTTTGTCTTAAGTTTTTTCTGGTTTTTTGCTGATGTAATTTTGTTTTAACTGACCCTTAACACAAATAAGGTTGTGAAAATATGAACAATCCTTGAGGAATTGACCCAATTGGGAAATGGTTGATAGACTTTGTATAGCTACTGTTGTAGTGGAAATATAGTTACTGGTTTAGGAAGTAGCTAGACTAATGGTTTTCACCATATATTTCCAACACTGTTAAGCTGAAAATAATAGTTTATCTCTATTATGCAGATGTTTTAGTTACCTCAATGGTCTCCACCACAAATTTAGACAACAGTGTCGTAAGTGCAGTCATTCCAGCCAGCCACACAATCCCACTCCACAGCCCTATCACTCTTGTTTCCTGATAAATGAAAGACAGTAATTAATTAGGAGAATTTAGCATAAATTCGATTTGAACAACTTTCGTGTTGGAAAATTTGAGGATCCATACATTTATGGCTTCAAATAATTGGCTTTCTGTCCTCCTCAGTTGAAAGACAAGGTTTCCAAAATATATAATCAGTATTGTGATGCTACCAGCTATTGACAATGGGAGAGATAGGTCTTCAGTTTGAGCAGCTGAGGCACCAGCAGCATTTCTGAATGGCATTGGCAGCAAGTGGCACAATAATCCCAGCAGCAACATATAGGAGTTCACATTGGCTTGCATCTACCAAATAAATAGCCAAGCAAAATATACAATGCATAAGCGTAATCACCATTTCACTATGAAAGATAGAAGAAGAAACTAAAATATGTACTTCATATGTGAATGGAACTTAAATAGCAACAAGGCCATACTCTGTTATATTTTTGACGCTCTCTAAGTTTGGTGATGCCACCATGGTATAAAGAGGCTCCAAGAACTAGAAGAAGGTTTGAAATAATAGAACCTAAAAGAGAATATTTCACCACGTCTATCTTGTGATTGCTTAGGGCAAATATGGCTATTATAAGCTCTGGAGCATTGCCAAATGTGGCAATTAAAAGTCTGCCAACTGTAAACAGTCCAATTAAAGTAAAGGATAAGCTTTAATGACAAAAAGTATTTAGCCTCTTCACTATCAATTGTAGCACAATATATCAAAGTGTTAAGTATTGATTAACACCAAAAACATCAAATCGTTTATCTTCAAAATTAAATTTACCCATCATCTATTGGAATGTCAAGAACTTGTGATTGATTCTATTTTAAAAATAAAAACTACAAAAGAGCGAAGGAACACTCATATTTCTAGAATTGAAATAATTTTTAAAATAATTTTACGAATTTTTGTTTTAAACTATTTTATGCAAAAATTCAATCGTTTTCTATAATATTTGTTCCTTTGCAAATCCTAAGAACATTTGGCAGGATTTGATTGGAATTGACTTGATTTGAGTTTATAATTTTATTAAACGTTTTTAAATTTTTTCAATATCCAATTCTGGTTTCCCATACTCATTCACTAGGCCTTTTTTAAACTCCACTATTTCACTCTCATTCACCGGTAAATAATCATTTGTCGTTGATTACTCTAACTCGGTTATCATTTCTTGCTTAAGTCTTTTTCTGATTTGTTTGGCGGATGCGAAAAAAAAGATGTAGGTATTTAAGAAAATTTGACATTTCATTGATCTGTCTCGTAAAGGTAAATTATTTTCTTCACTGAGACATAGCTCCTCTGCTCTGTTTATAGCCACCAGAAACAGAGCACTCGAAAATGAAGCCATCCCATGCACCACCATGTGCCAACATTGCGACGGCTGTTATTAGATATTACAATAACCAAGCATATGGATATTGAAGGTTCATACCTGTGGGACCTGTGTGATAAGCAACTTGTCTGCAATAGAATCATCAACAAAAACAGAGAAAAATGAGCGTTCCTAAAATGAAAATACTTACTTAACCAATTATTCTAAGATAAACAAAAAATTTCAGCAAGTTCAAAGAGGTTTACTTACTCTGTAAGGAAGCTGACACGCTCTGCAACTAGTGTGAGTCCCAGTAAGCTCAACGTAAAATCCCATGTCTATCGAAAAGAATGAGATTGGTCATCATCGTAATGATTGTCGCATGCAGAGAAGACGTAGACAACAGTAGCATATATTTTGTAGCCATTCAATTACACAGATCTTCAGTATATACTTTCCAATTTTGGCAAACCATGCAGTGGCTTATGTAACAAGGTATGATACTATGATGTCAAATTAAGAAAATAATTTACTTTTACGAGACAGATCAATAAAATGTCAAATTTTCTCAAATACCGACATAATTTTTTTTTCTCATCTGTCAAACAAATCCAGAAAAACTTAAGTAAGAAATGGTAACTGAGTCAGAGTAATTAACGACAAATGAAGGAAGGATTATGTTACCGGTGCAAAGCCGAAGCAGTAGCCAACAATGGCTAGCGGAATTGCAGGAGACAGAGCTGAGAGCTTGGTACGCAGAATCACCTTGGTTCCCAAAGTCCCCAGAAGCCTACGGAGACAGTCAAGAGAAGCCATCTGTTGGAAGCCGTTTGCTTATTTGCTGAGCTAGAACAGAAAGAGTGAAAAGTATCTCGCCTGTATCTTGCTGAGTGAAAAGCTGGAGACGACAAAGCCCCGGTTGACTCGGTATGTATTTAAAGACGGCAGAGGACAAAACACATCATTCAGCTAAATTTACACACAACCCATGAACTGTAGCATATATAGGTAACATAATAATGCCAGCTTGCTGACGTTACTTTCTCAATTTTACTTATTTACCTTCGTTCATGATACGAACTGTAGCATATTTCATAAAAACCATCACATCATCAATACATGTGCCAAGCTCCAAAATTAACCAATCATCGCTGGCATAACCACAAGAAAGAATAGAGGAGCTTGTTAAAATTGATTTTAAGAATTTGGCACGTGCAAGTTTTTGTTTACGTTTCTTTTATAGTAATTCCTTCAAATGCTGGATGCTAATAACTTATCATTATAAATTGATTATCAGAACATAGAATTCTTTGTATCTGTGCTTTGCTTTACTTTTTTTTTTTTTTTCACACTTTTACTCTTGTATGATATATAAAGCCCAATAAATTTAAGAAAACACTAAAGATGATATAAATAATAAATCCAAAAAAAAATATCAAATAATATTTAAGAGTAAAAATATTCATGACATGCATAGGGTATTATAATGCTAAAATTAATATTCAAAAATAAAAATAAGTGGAATAGATAAATGTAAATTTTAATGATGATATTTTCAAAATCACACAAAAAACATTTTGCTAAATTTTAAAAATGGTGTAAATAGATAAATGTAGAATAAGGTCAGCTGCTATAGAAACATTCTCTTCCAATCAACAATGGTGTAAATAGATAAATGTAGAGAGAGCCCATTAATGTAAAAACAAAAATTTCCGTATAAATTTATAATCCACCATTCATACTGATCATACTTCACCAACCGCGTGCGAGAATTGATAGAGACGTCCTGCGTTACTAAATTTCATTCATCATATGGGCCGTTGAATATTCTTTTGCATACGATTAAGGAAAGTCTATTCTAGACCTTATTTGGGGCTTATATAAGCCTATTTCAACTTCGAACTTCACTTTGTGCACATCTTCTCTCTCAAATACATGGCTTCCCTGTCTCTCCTATATCAACTGTGCAAGGAGTATCACTCCTCTCTCTGTACGCTGATCACAAGTTTGTTGCTTAACATTCAGAAGATGATTCTGGGGAGCAAGCTCTCAGCTCTATATCCTGCTATTCCTATAGCCATTGTTTGCTACTGCTCTGGCTTTGCAGCGGTAACCTTCCTTCACTTTTCTCGTTACTCAGTTATCATGTCCTGCTTGAGTTGTTATATACTGTAGACAATGATGACCAAACTCATTCCTTTCAATAGACCTTGGTTTTTGCTTTGAGCTTACTGGGACTAGCACTTCTTTGAGAGCGTGTCACCTTTCTTACATAGTAAGTAAATTAATCTTAGAGTAATTGGTTAAGTAAGTATTATCCTTTTGCGAATGCTCATTTTACTTTGTTTTTGTTGATGATTCTCTTGCAGACAAGTTGCTTATCACACAGGTCCTAAAGGTATGAACCTTCAATCGATGAGATCTTGGTTATTGTAATATCTAATTACAAGCATGGAAAACTGAGCATGATTATAAATTATTTGGCACTTCAGATCAAAGGATTTATCAATTATGCACTAGCAGTTGCAGAAATTGGTTGGAGGGAAGAGTAGCCTTCTTAGTGAGACGCTTTTTTTTTGTTATTCTTTTCTTCTTTTTTTCGGGTTCTTGACTTACAGGCATTGTTTTATTTAATCTAATAATTGATTGGGCAACCAAAATGTCAAAATAAAAATAAGCCCATTCT
The DNA here is from genome assembly GCA_003255065.1 of Cercis canadensis. NCBI lineage: Eukaryota > Viridiplantae > Streptophyta > Magnoliopsida > Fabales > Fabaceae > Cercis > Cercis canadensis. The sequence goes on along the minus strand of QAOA01003864.1, from coordinate 66,012 downwards.
TTTTATTTCTGCTTATTGTTTTCAAAATATATGAAGCTATGCGTTTCAATAAGTGTCTCTTAAGTCTTAAGGACCTAAGGTTCCTTCATCTTTTTTTTTTTTTTTTTTTTTTTTTTTTTTTTTTTTTTTCCATTGGTNTTTCGTTTTCTTTCCTCTCTTCTTCAACTTTCCTCCGTTTTATCTTGCAGCCATAACAATTTCTTCCTTGTATTCTATATTATCTTCTACCTTTGCATTCGATTATGCTTCTTCTGGAATTGGTTCGCATCCCCCCACGTTCCAGGATGAAAAAGCACCATGAAATGGGATGCATGAACCAGTTCATGGTTTGTAGGCAAGAGCAACGAACCTGGTAACTGTCAAGAAACCATTTCCCCTAAAAGCTTAAGCTGTTAGGTGAAGTTCCAAGAATAATTTTACATTTAATAATAACTATGATTCCAATAGATGATGGGTAGTTTTGGTTTTGGAGATAATCAGATAAACGATATGATGTTTGTGATGTTAATCAAGACTAATAGTTTGATATATTGTGCTACAATTAACTTTCAAGAGGCTGAATACTTTATGTGATTGAAGCTGATCCTTTACTTTAATTGGAGTGTTTACAATTGGTGGAATTCTAAGTGCCACATTTGGAAAAGATAACAAAAGTCTTGTGGGGCCTAATAAAACATTAATTTATTTATTTTAAAACATAATATTATGACCAATTTAATTCATTTAGAAAAGATAACAATTGATTAAATAGGTAATCGTTTTAAGAACAAACATTGTAGGGTACTAGTACCTTCCTTACATGTAATCAACCCCCGATACTGAACTTTGACAACGTAGATGTTTTCTTTCCTTTTTAGGTGTCTAATCGCATTATTCCATTTGTTTAAAAATAGAATAAAATGAACTCCATTCTCTTTTTTGCATATCATACACCCTATCTTTTATTCTTCTCGTTGGGGTTTTGCCACTCCACATCGCACTCTAGAAAGGGACGTTACGATATTCGTAATGACATCAAAATCACATTGTAAGTCCTACTAAATTTCACTCAATTGAGAGGGAGTGTAGTGCTACCCCCTCTTAGAGGGAGATGTAGCATAATGCTCACCGGTGAAAAGCTGAAGCAGTAGCCAACAATGGCTAGCGGAATTGTAGGAGACAAAGCTGAGAGCTTGGTACCCAGAATCACCTTGGTTCCAAAAGTACCCAGAAGACTACGGAGACAGGAAAGAGAAGCCATCTATTGGAAGCCTTTTGCTTATTTGCTTAGCTAGAAGTGACAAGGATATAGAAACTTATATATAGAAGAGAGGTAGTGAAGAGTTGGAGAGGACAAAGCCAGAAGAGAGATAATGAAGAGTTGGAGAGGAGCAAGAGTTTATTTATAGAAGAGAAGATTTGTTTAGCATCTAGAAGATAGATATAGGAGAATATGACCGTGTATGTCTCTGTCTAGGTTTAATATAATATTCAAACGAAAGAAAGCCCAGAATATGGAGAAGCTATGAAGCACTGGTACGGCATTTCATGGAGAGTACCTGTTTCGTGTATGCTTCCGAAACCCGAAACAAGTACTTGGTCACCGAAATGCACCAAATCTCGTTTTTAAATTTTTTTAAAAAAATTTCGTTGCAAAACGTCTCGAAATGCCAAGTTTTGTCAAAGAAATGCACCTGAAACATTGAGTTGCCAGCGGAAAGAAGAAACAGTGACGTTTTGAAGATGCAAATCCCAATCAAATCAATATGATGACGTTTTGGACCAAAAAAAAACCGGTCAATTGAATACGGCGACGTTTTGGACAAAGGCGGAAATAATACTGATGGATATGGCATCGTTTCTGGAGGGTCGGAAATTGAAACTTAGGAGCATTACGACACTGTTTTTTAATGCCTTAACAATTAAATTTCCTTTCTTTCTTCACGAAATCAGAATGACTAGGATTTGAAGAATTTTAACATTTTTCTTGTTATTTCATATATATATAATTTATATATATGACGTGGCATGCTCATGACGTACTCGTACCCCTATTTTTTGAGAAATGCCATACCGGGTACTAAACCTGTACCCGTACCCATGCAACATAATGGAGAAGGCATGCACTATTGGTCGGCGTGCAAGGTCCAATTTAGAATTTAGATAGTATAGCTTAGAATTTTTTTATTAGTGTAAGTGTTTTTAGAGTACAATATTGCGCATTGTGCGTTGAATTGCAGAATTGGACAAACGTACAAAAGAATTGATTTAAGAAGTAGGAAGTGATAGAGACATCGCGGCATGGGCCGTTGAATATTATTTTGCTCATCTAACGATTAAGGAAAGTCTCTTCTCTCTTATTTTGGGCTTATATACAGCCTCCCATTCCAAGCTTTTAATTAGCAAGATCCCGACTTCACTTCTGTGCACCTCTTTTGTGCAACCCCTTTCTGCGACTGCTAGTGCATAATTGATAAATTCCACATTAACTTCTTTGTCCACCTCTGCAACTCTTCCCTCCAACCAATTTTTGCAAAGAAACGAATATTATATAGTCAAAAGTACTAAGGAATCTATTTGTTTAGCAACCTTTCAAGCCTTTAGCAAGATCCCAACTTTACTTCATGCAAACTTGAGTCTGATATGTAGTAGATTTATGGTTTAATCTTTTTTGGGCTGATTTAGTTTTTAGCAATTGATAAAACTTGACATTTAGTATTATTGATTATTGTTAATATTCTTTTTGTCATCTGATAAAATATATTAGAATTTTCAGCTAGAGATATTAAAAGAATAAGGAATCAAACTTAAGACGTTAACCTTAAATGAAATATTTTGATCAATTATGCTAACTGCTTGTGTGTTTTAAATGATTGCTTTATATGATATGTTGGAGGACAATTACATTTCCATTGCGATAACCATATATGAGAATAATATAAGTTATATAATTTGTGTTTTAACTGTATCCATAACAAAATGGGTAAGGGAGAACATTTGAGAATTTTTATGTTGATCTAAAGTTTAAACTGAAAAGCTCATGTCTAACGTTAGATAAAGTATTGGTAGAGTGGGCATATGGTTGGGTTGAAGCAATTCCTTAATACCAATCTTTCTACTCGGCATATAAACTATTTATATTGAAGACTCCACTTAAATGCGCATATTAAATGAGAATGAAGAACACAAAGATAGAGATCCATTCAGCTCCTTTCCAAGTGAAAATAATAGCACCCATCCCTGTAGAGGGAAGGTTGTGGCCATTATAGTCAAAGTGAGAAAGCCAGTCTCTGGGAGATTGAAGTTAAGGTCCATGTTGATATTCATCAGCAAAGCAATTGTCACACAAAATGGAACCTGAATCAATATTAAATGTGAATGATGTAAAGGCTTAACCACGGAAGCATACATAATATAATTGGTCTATTAAGGATCTCTCAAAAAGGTTGACTAAAAGATTTAACTCAATTTATCTAATAGCAAAAGAGAAATTAATGCTTCACCAAGATAGCCATTTTATTGAGATAAGCTCTTACCACAAATGTTGAAATTTGAGTAGCAGGACCCAAAGCAATACTCAATCAGATGTCCTGTAGCATTCTAGTAGTTTAGTTCCAATAAATTTGTTGTTAAAATAGAACCAAGTATGTCCCCAAGGGAAAACATTAGAAGTACTAGGTTCAAATCTTATTAGAAACCTTAGAAGTGCGAAATTTTCTTATCATGGACTAGTTAGAGAGATATCTCCAATCAAATCACGTATGCAGATAAGAACTTCCCTTCTTACTATTAAAATAGGCATTTGAACCCAAATATGATGAATTCAGTAAAAGGAAATTCTTGGCACTTAGTAATTTGCTTGCTGTTCCCTTCTGCTCCTGATCAAGTAGGGAAAACTTCTTCACCTTCTGTTGAGGCAAAAAATCAAACCAATTTAAAAAACAGCACAAATCATGGATAGGGCTTGCTCGGTTTTGTTTCCTTCTGGTCCTGATCAAGTTCAGTGGGATTGGGAATCAAATACTAGGTTAAGTAAAAGATGGCCTCACTATATATTTCAATAATACAGATAATTGCCAATTAAAAATGCATATGGACAACAAAAAGTGAGAAATTACTAGAGATGACACCAATTAGCACACACTTGAGTGCCTTGGGCAAGCAATAGGTGCAGTACATAATGTTGGATCAACATAGATTAGAATATCATTATCATAGTGATGCAAGTTACTGAAAATAAAAAAACTAGTCAACATGCTATTATTTAAGTTCTTGACTTTCCTACTTGTAAGATTACTTGTTTACTAAAATTGGGTAAAAGTTATACTATAATTTTCATTTTAATATTTCGGTTAATAAATATTCCAAGAGTGTGACCCAACTATATTGCTTAGAATAGAATATGTGTTTGTTGGTTTCTTTTTTCTATTTTGTGAAATGCAATTGCATGTGTTACCTATGTTTTTATTGTCTTTTGGCTCTGTATGATAGGCCTATTGTTATAGAGTATTTCAAATTTGCCATTCATCATGGTGGGATGTTTGTGAGTTATCCTATTGAACAATATGTAGGTGGAACCGTGTATGTGACTTCAAATTTTGACCCTAATGAGGCATCATCAATAGAAGTTAAACAGGAATTGAAAATATTAGGGTATACATGAGGGGTTAAGTTGTGGTTTAGGGTTCCTGAGAAGTTACTAAGTGATGGATTAAGGCCCTTAGAAACTGATGTTCAAGTGCATGGGCTAATTTGTATATAATTTTTCAATTTTAACTCAGATTACCTAACTTGACACAGTTAGCACAAATTACATCAGTTTAAAAGAAATAGAGTCTCATTAAATATATATTTTTTTTTGTTTGGAGTGGCTTTGTACCACACTCCCACCCTACCCAATTTCCTCTATATTCGGAAGCAATTTCATAAACAATAGACTAACCCATCAACGATTTGCTTTGAGCCATGCACTATTCTGCTCTCAATCCCGCCAAAACAGCCTCAGTATCTTGTTAAGTTACAGGTACCATACATTATAATTTTATCAATTAATTTAAGTAGATGTGCTTCTTCACAAGAAATGAAAATGAGTTACAACAAAAATTTTACCTTTTGAAGAAGAATAAAGTTTCCTCTTCATGTTTCAACTGCTATTAAAAAGAGATTATGTTTTGCTATGAATATTATCAAAAGTAGGCTCAGAAATAAGATGAAACATAATTTTTTTGCTGATTCTATGATCACTTATATTGATAGAAGAATTGTCGAAACATTTGATACAAAATCTATTATTGATGAATTTTATGACATGAAAGAATGTTGTGCTCAACTTCAATAAATGTATATATTTAATCTTTAAATCAAGAATTTTTATTTATTATTATGAGAATTTTATTTTGTCTTTGGCCCCCCATTGAGTTCTTTTTGGATCCGTCACTACACATGGATGATACCAACAGAGAATGTACCTACTTTGCATTTTGCCCAATGAAAACTAAGGACTGAATATAATATATCCCAAAAGGTGAGGGCTACTACACCCCCTTAGGGGGTAGAGCTACATCCTTCTTCAGTTGAGTGCATACGGGTGGGACTCACCTAGTGATTTTAGTGTCATTGCAAAGGTCTCAAAAAGTTGAGTCATCCAGTATGTACCAAAACAAACAATTCCTTATAAAATGCAAAAATGACACGATATAAGAAAATGCGCAAGGAAATAACTTTTTTTAGTTTATTTTTTGGCATGTTTTCTTGTTTTATACAGTTCTTACATTTTATAAGAAATTACATGTTTTAACACATACTAAATGACTCCATTTTTTGAAATTTTTGTAATGACACCAAAATCACATTGTAAGTCTCATTAAGTCTCACTCAATTGAGAGAGAGTATAGTATTACCCCCTCTTAGAGGGAGATATAGCATAATGCTCACAGTACCAAAAACATTAAACTAAATCACATGCAATGTCTTTAAGAGTTGATGGGGTGCTGGTAGCTGTTGAATTTAAGGTCCCTTTAAGGCTTTGATACCTCACAACCGGATATATTGCGTTGTGATGTTGTCTTTTATGGATGGTACAGGGTAGGGTAGGATAGAAAGCGTGAAGGACTATTAATGAAAATGAACACTGATGGACTGCCTCTTGTTTCGATGTTGCATGAAGTCCTTCCAATAAATACTGTTATAAAATTAAATTAAAAAAATATTTATGCACTTATATAATGAAGTTAAATTTCATTGTTTAAAGAAAAATAAGAAAAAAATTATGAAGTTAAATATACCTATGAAACGTATTTTAAAGCTAAATTATATTATATCAATTAAATAGATAAATAGACAATTTCCTATTTGCCTTGCCTACTACCAATTCTATAGCATAAAAAAGGTAATGGGATTTTATTATTTATGCACTAGCTAGCAGTCGCAGAAACAGTTTCTTGAAGTCAAAAATTTAAACCTGTGAAAATCAAAACCCCACCAAGAGGGCCCTCGATCTGCTTGGTGTTTGTCTATTGATCTAAACATGAGGTAGGACCTTCCATTTGGTCCCTGCATTAGCTCTTCACCAACGGCAAAATGGCAATTGGCAACCTTCATGGGTGCCTATTATTTTTTCAAGTGTATTTCCCAATAAAAGCAATTTATGAATTTTGTAGAAAAATAACATATGGATGCCGTCTCCCAAAAAGGTTGGAAAACCTTTTCTTCTGTATAGTTTCAATTTAATTGGGTCTTTGTCCTTTTTTATATTATTTTAATTTAATGACAAATATATATGTTTACATTTTTAACTTCTTATAAACTATTAAAACCTCTCAATAAAAGCAATATATGTACTTTGCAGAAAAATAACATGTAGATATCATTTCCCAANAAAATATTTTCCTATATATGTAGTTTCAATTGGATTGGGTATCTGTCCTTTAAGGACGGAATTTCTGAATTTATCATTGAAAATTGTGTAAGAGAGTAGATTTTATAGAAGATATATGTATTTATTTATATGCAAGAAATAATAATATTTTATTAAATAGTTTGTAATTGAGTGATGTTAAAGTCGTACTGAAATCATCTTCAAAACTTGTAAATTTTGTATTCGAATTATTATTCATAGTCAAAAAAAAAAAAATTAACAGTATTCTAAGTCTTCTGTAAGTCAACTATTTCCAGAAGAAAACAATTATTATAAAATACTACATTCACGAAATTCGTTATCGCTCTCTCTCCTCTGCCTTGTGTTTGCCATATTCTTTCATTTTTCTCCTGTCTTATGCAGACTTATTTCTCTTCATTTCCCAATCTCACCAAGATGTAGATCAAAGCCTGGAGATTTTTTTCTTTTTTACCCATTTTTTGCAATAAAACAACAGTATTATATTAATATAAGTTAGAAACTAACAATATGCATACCAAGGAAGCTGGGAATTGCAGGGTACCTTCTTGGAGTCTTCTTCCTTCTCAGGTTAGCTTATCTCCCCTTTATTCTTTTCTTTTCTCTTTTTCTTGTTTTCAATTTCAATTTTAATTACGGAGGTGTCTCTGCTTGTTGGTATGTCATGCGAATCTATTGGAAGCTATAAGTAATTGCAGAAGTTGGAGTCAACGGAATACAGCTTTATATACTAGCAAAGAATTTGTGCCTTATAATGATCCAATTTTATGCATATATTTTGCATATCAGCCAGATCTGACAAGTTTCTAGAATTATTATGATCCAAACTTCAATCTGATATGTAGTAGACTTATGGTTTAAAATTTTTTGGGGGTTCTTTTTGTTAATTAATAAAATATATTAGAATTTTTAGCTGGAGATATTAGAAAAATAAGGAATCAAATTCAGGACCTCAACTTTAAATAAATTTTTTGAACTAATTGTATTATGTACTTATAATTTTTAAATGATTGCTTTACATGATATGATGGAGGACAATTAAATTTCAATTGGGATAACTGTATATGATAATAATATAAGTTATATAACTATAATTATTTGTGTGTTAACTATATCCATATCAATATGGATAAGGGAGAACCTTAGAGAATTTTATGCTGATCTCAAGTCTACACAGAAAAATTCATGTCTAATATTACATTAAGTATTGGTAGAGTGGGGTTATGGTTGGGTTCAAGCAATCCCTTAGGAGGTTGAGGTTCAAACCCTCTTCCCTACCTATTTTCAATTATTGAACTACATGATCCATAATCCTCCAGAAAAACATTCTGTCAACCTACACTACTAAAATATAGCACTTTCACGTCAACATATATTATCAAAATATAACATTTTAACATAACATATATTCTGTCAACATATATTACAAAAATATAACACATTAATACCAATCTTTCCACTCATCATATAACCTGTTTAGATAGAAGACTCCACTTAAAAGCACAGATTAAATGAGCATGAAGAACGCAAAGATAAAAATCCATTTGGATCCTTTCCAAGTAGAAATGATGGCACCCATCCCTTTAAAGGGAAGGCTGTGGCTACTATAGTCAAAGTGAGAAAGCCAGTCTCTGGGAGCTCGAAGTTAAGGTCCATCTTGATGCCCATCAGCCAAGCAATGGTCATACATAGTGGAACCTGAATCAATGTTACATGTGATTGATGTAAGTTTCCAATAAAATATTGCTTAACAATAGAAGCACACACATAACATGACTAGTCTAATTAAGAATCTCTCAAAAAGATTGAAGAGTTAAAATATTTAACTCAATTTACCTAATGGCAATAATAATAATAATAATGCTTCATTGAGGTAAGCTCTTACCACAAACGTGGAAATTTGAGTGGCAAAACCCAAAGTGACACTCAATGAGATATCCTGTAGCAATATCAGTAGTTTAGTTCCAACAAATTTGGTGTTCAAATAGAACCAAGTATGTCCCCAAGGAGAAACCTTAGAGGTACCAGGTTCAAATTTTACTGGAAGCAAGTGGGGCAGGATTTTGGGGGGAGATAAGCTACCATTCTATTGTGTAGCCTATAGTGGACCAAAAAATGCTAGAACCAAGTACTTAATTCTACAAAACAACATTAATGAAGAGATGTCATGTTGCTCACCAGCTGCTTGTATTTGAAAGCAGATATGATTACTCTATTATGTTTAGCTGCATTGCCAATTGTTGGTAGCAAAATTATACTGAGAAAGCTAACAGGGAGAACGCAAGAATCTGCTGCATGCATCCTGGTAAGATTGAAATAATAGTTATCAGTATCATAATAGTCAAGACTCAAGATGGAGTTTTGTTTCGTTTTGTTTGTTTGTTACTTTTGACCATAAGAGATAGAGTTCAATATTGCATTCTCTTTCACAATAAGTAGAGAGCAGTTCACTTTGCACTGTTGTATTTTATTTTATGTTTTGTGTGTTTCAAACTTGAGCATGGACTATTCTATATTTTACTGTATTGTATTTGGATTGGAAGTATAGTTATTGATTGCTTAAGTAAGTAGTTAGAAAATTGGTTTCCACCAAAACTTTTCAACAATCTTGAAGCTTTATTATGGATGCTAATATTCTAACCACTGCTAAGGCCTTCCCATATAAGAAAGGCTTCAAGCTTTTCATGGAAAACATTTTTAAGAGATCGGAAAATCCTGTTAAGGAAGTTTCAAAAGTTTCAGTAAAATTAATTTTGTCTTAACTTTTTTTTTTTTTTGCTAATGTAATTTTGTTTTAACTGACCCTAAACACAAATAAGGTTCTGAAAATATGAACAATCCTTCAAGAATTGACCCTGTTGGGAAATGGCTGATAGACTTTGTATAGCTACTGTTGTAGTGGAAATTTGTTAAGGGTTGCTTAGGAAGTAGCTAGACTAACCACCATATATTTCCAACACTGTTAAGTTGAAAAGAATAGTTTATCTCTATTATGCAGATGTTTTAGTTACCTCAATGGTCTCCACCACAAATTTAGACAACACTGCCGTGAGTGCGGTCATTACTGCCAGCCAGACAAACCCACTCCACAGCCCTATCACTCCTGTTTCTTGATCAACAGCTTTGGTGTTGAAAAATTCAAGGATGCGTACATCTTGGGCTTCAGATGATTGGTTGTCTGTCCTCCTTAGTTGAAAGACAAGATTTCCAAAATATACAATCAGCATTGTGACACTACCAGCTATTGACAATGGAAGAGATAGGTCTTCAGTTTGAGCAGCTGAGGCACCACCAGCATTTCTGAATGGCATTGGCAGCAAATGGCACAATAATGCCAGCAGCAGCATATAGGAGTTCACTTTGGCTTGCCTCTGCCAAATGAATAGCCAAGCAAAATATACAATTAATGCATAAGGGTAATCACCATTTCACTTTGAAAGATAGAAGAAGAAACTAAAATATGTACTTCATATGTGAATGGAACTTAAATAGCAGCAAGGCCTTACTTTGTCATATTTTTGACGGTTTCTAAGTTTGGAGATGCCACCATAGTATAGAGAGGCTCCAAGAACTAGAAGAAGGTTTGAAATAATAGAACCCAACAGAGAATAGTTCACCACGTCTATCTTGTGATTGCTTAAGGCAAATATGGCTATTATGAGCTCTGAAGTATTGCCAAATATGACAATTAAAAGTCCACCAACTGTAAACAGTTCAATTAAAGTAAAGGATAAGCTTTAATGACATAAATTATTTAGCCTCTTCACTACTGATTGTAGCACAATATATCAAAGTGTTAGTATTGATTAACGCCACAAACATCAAATCGTTTATCTCCAAAACCAAATTTACCCATAATCTATTGGAATGTCAAGAATTTATGATTGATTCTATTTTGAAAACAAAAGCTAGAAAAGAGCAAAATAACACTCATATTTCTAGTATTGAAATAATTTTTAAATGAGTTCTACGAATTTTTATTTTAAACTATTTTATGCAAGAATTCAATCGTTTTCTATAATTTTTGTTCCGTTGCAAATCCTAACAAATTTGGCAGGATTTGATTGGAATTGACTTGATTTGAGTTTATAATTTTATTAAACCCTTTTGTTTTTAAAATTTTTCAATATCCAATTCTGGTCTCCCATATTCATTCACTAGGCTATCAAAAACAAAACAAAAAATACGCATCATTTGCTATCCCGAGCATCCACAAAGTTTCTGTTCTTCCAGAACTCATACGACTTTTTTTTTTGTTTTTTATTTTATTACTAGAACATTTCACTCTCATTCACCAGTAAATAATCATTTGTCGTTAATTACTCTAACTCAGTTATCATTTCTTGCATAAGTTGTTGTTGATTTGTTCGGCGGATGAGAAAAAAAGATGTGGGTATTTAAGAAAATTTGAGATTTCATTGATCTGTCTCGTAAAGGTAAATTATTTTCTTCACCGAGACAGAGATCCCCGGCTCTGTTTATAGCCACCAGAAACAGAGCACTTGAAAATGAAGCCATCCCATGCACCACCATGTGCCAACATTGCGACGGCTGTTATTAGATATTACAATAACCAAGCATATGGATATTGAAGGTTCATACCTGTGGGACCTGTGTGATAAGCAACTTGTCTGCAATAGAATCATCAACAAAAACAGAGAAAAATGAGTGTTCCTAAAATGAAAATACTTACTTAACCAATTATTCTAAGATAAACAAAGAATTTCAGCAAGTTCAAAGAGGTTTACTTACTCTGTAAGGAAGCTGACACGGTCTATAACTAGTGTGAGTCCCAGTAAGGTCAACGCAAAAACCCATGTCTATTGAAAGGAATGAGATTGGTCATCATCGTAATGATTGTCGCATGCAGAGAAGACGTAGACAGCAGTAGCATATATTTTTTAGCCATTCAATTATACAGATCTTCAGTATATACTTTCCAATTTTGGCAAACCATGCAGTAGCTTATGTAAAAAGGTATGATACTATGATGTCAAATTAAGAAAATAATTTACTTTTACGAGACGGATCAATAAAATGTCAAATTTTCTTAAATACCCACATATTATTTTTCTCATCCGCCAAACAAATCCGGAAAAACTTAAGTAAGAAATGATAACTGAGTTAGAGTAATTAACGACAAATGAAGGAAGGATTATGTTACCAGTGCAAAGCCGAAGCAGTAGCCAACAATGGCTAGCGGAATTGCAGGAGACAGAGCTGAGAGCTTGGTACCCAGAATCACCTTGGTTTCCAAAGTCCCCAGAAGCCTACGGAGACAGTAAAGAGAAGCCATCTGCTGGAATCGGTTTGGTTATCTAGAACAGAAAGAGTGAAAAGTATCTCGCCTATATCTTGCTAGAAGAGAAAGAGTGAAAAGTTGGAGATGACAAACCCCGAATTGAGTCGGATGTATTTAGAGAGGACCAAAAGTTCATAGCATGAGTGGGTCCCACAGCCATTCAGACTCTCTATAAAATGGCTGTGGGACCCACTCATGCTATGAAATTTTTGGTCAACTCTAAATACATACCGACTCAATTTGGGCTTTGTCCTCTGCAACTAAACCAAAAGTTCATAACATCGGTGAGTCCTCAATTAGATTCATTAACAAATTAGTTTAAAATAATCAAATTAACTAAAATAGTCAAATTAGTTAAAACAAAAAGAGTGAAAAGTATCTTGCCTGTATCTTGCTAGAAGAGAAAGAGTGAAAAGTTGGAGATGATAAAGCCTGAATTGAGTCGGATGTATTTAGAGATGACTAAAAGTTCATAGCATCGGTGGGTCCCACAACCATTCAAACTCTCTATGAAATGGCTGTGGGACCCACCCATGCTATGAACTTTTGGTCATCTCTAAATACATACCGACTCAATTTGGGCTTTGTCCTCTCCAAATGGACTAAGAGTTCATAGCATGGGTGGATCCTACAGCTAATTAGATTCATTAACAAATTAGTTTAAACTAATCAAATTAACTAAAATAGTCAAATTAGTTAAAATAAAAAAGAGTGAAAAGTATCTCGCTTGTATCTTGCTAGAAGAGAAAGAGTGAAAAGTTGGAGATGATAAAGCCCGAATTGAGTTAGATGTATTTAGAGATGACTAAAAGTCCATAGCATGGGTGGGTCCCACAACCATTCAAACTCTCTTTGAAATGGCTGTGGGACCCACCCATGCTATAAAATTTTGGTCATCTCTAAATACATACCGACTCAATTTGGGTTTTGTCCTCTCCAAATGGACCAAAAGTTCATAGCATGGGTGGGTCCTACAACTAATTAGATTCATTAACAAATTAGTTTAAACTAATCAAATTAACTAAAATAGTCAAATTAGTTAAAATAAAAAGAGTGAAAAGTATCTCGCTTGTATCTTGCTAGAAGAAAAAGAGTGAAAAGTTGGAGATGATAAAGCCCAAATTGAGTCAAATGTATTTAGAGATGACTAAAAGTTCATAGCATGGGGGGGTCCCACAACCATTCAAACTCTCTTTGAAATGGCTGTGGGACCCACCCATGCTATAAAATTTTGGTCCTCTCTAAATACATACTAACTCAATTTGGGTTTTGTCCTCTCCAAATGGACCGAAAGTTCATAGCATGGGTGAGTCCTACAACCAATTAGATTCATTAACAAATTAGTTTAAACTAATCAAATTAACTAAAATAGTCAAATTAGTTAAAATAAAAAGAGTGAGAAGTATTTCACCTATATCTTGCTAGAAGAGAAAGAGTGAAAATTTGAAGATGACAAAGCCTGAATTGAGTCGGATGTATTTAGAGAGGACCAAAAGTTCATAGCATAGGTGGATCCCACAACCATTTCATAGAGTATGAAATGGTTGTGGGATCCACCTATGCTATGAACTTTTGATACTCTCTAAATACATACCGACTCAATTTGGGCTTTGTCCTCTCCTTCTTGACCAAAAGTTCATAGCATTGGTGGGTTCTACAATTAATTAGATTCATTAACAAGTTAGTTTAAAATAATCAAATTTACTAAAACAGTCAAATTGGTTAAAACAAAAAAAAGTGAAAAGGATCTCGCCTATATCTTGCTAGAAGAGAAAGAGTGAAAATTTGGAGATGACAAAGCCCGAATTGAGTTGGATGTATTTAGAGAGGACCAAAAGTTCATAGCATGGGTGGGTCCCACAACTATTTTGAATGGCTGTGGGACCGACCCATGCGATGAATTTAAAATGGTTGTGGGACCCACCCATGCTATGAACTTTTGGTCATCTCTAAATACATCCGACTCAATTCCACATCCGACTCTATTCGGGCTTTGTCATCTCCAACTTTTCACTCTTTCTCTTCTAGGAAGAAATAGACGAGATACTTTTCACTCTTTCTGTTCTAGATAAGCAAATAAGCAAACCGCTTCCAACAGATGGCTTCTCTTTACTGTCTCCGTAGGCTTCTGGGGACTTTGGAAACCAAGGTGATTCTGGGTACCAAGCTCTCAGCTCTGTCTCCTGCAATTCCGCTAGCCATTGGTGGCTACTGCTTGGGCTTTGCACCGGTAACATAATCCTTCCTTCATTTGTCGTTAATTACTCTAACTCAGTTATCATTTCTTACTTAAGTTTTTTCCGGATTTGTTTGGCGGATGAGAAAAAAAATATGTGGGTATTTAAGAAAATTTGACATTTTATTGATCTGTTTCGTAAAACTAAATTATTTTCTTAATTTGACATCAAAGTATCATACCTTGTTACATAAGCCACTGCATGGTTTGCCAAAATTGGAAAGTATATACTGAAGATATGTATAATTGAATGGCTAAAAAATATATGCTACTGCTGTCTACGTCTTCTCTGCATGCGACAATCATTACGATGATGACCAATCTCATTCCTTTCAATAGACATGGGTTTTTGCGTTGATCTTACTGGGACTCACACTAGTTGTAGACCGTGTCAGCTTCCTTACAGAGTAAGTAAACCTCTTCGAACTTGCTGAAATTCTTTGTTTATCTTAGAATAATTGGTTAAGTAAGTATTTTCTTTTTAGGAACGCTCATTTTTCTCTGTTTTTGTTGATGATTCTATTGCAGACAAGTTGCTTATCACACAGGTATGAACCTTCAATATCCATATGCTTGGTTATTGTAATATCTAATAACAGCCATCGCAATGTTGGCACATGGTGGTGCATGGGATGGCTTCATTTTCAAGTGCTCTGTTTCTGGTGGCTATAAACAGAGTAGGGGAGCTCTGTCTCGGTGAAGAAAATAATTTACCTTTACGAGACAGATCAATGAAATGTCGAATTTTCTTAAATACCCACATCTTTTTTTCTCATCCGCCGAACAAATCAGAAAAAAACTTAAAAGCAAGAAATGATAACTGAGTTAGAGTAATTAACGACAAATGATTATTTACCGGTGAATGAGAGTGAAATAGTGGAGTAAATATGTGTGTTTGAGGAAAAAGAAGATGAAGAGGGAGTTGGAAAAAAAAACAAAACCCTAGTGAATGAATATGGGAAACCAGAATTGGATATTGAAAATTTTAAAAAACAAAAAGGGTTTAATAAAATTATAAACTGAACTCAAGTCAATTCCAATAAATCCAGCCAAATTTGTAAGTATTTGCAAAGGAACAAATATTATAGAAAACGATTGAATTTTTGCATAAAATAGTTTAAAACAAAAATTCGTAGAATTCATTTAAAAATTATTTAGTTTTAGAATTATGAGTGTTCCTTCGCTCTTTTGTGGTTTCTGTTTTCAAAATAAAATCAATCATAAGTTCTTGACATTCCAACAGATGATGGGTAAATTTAGTTTTGGAGATAAACGATTTGATGTTTGTGGTGTTAATCAATACTTAACACTTTGATATATTGTGCTACAATTGATAGTGAAGAAGCTAAATACTTTATGTTATTAAACTTATCCTTTACTTTAATTGGACTGTTTACAGTTAGCGGACTTTTAATTGCTACATTTGGCAATGCTCTAGAGCTCATAATAGCCATATTTGCCCTAACCAATCACAAGATAGACGTGGTGAAATATTCTTTATTAGGTTCCATTATTTCAAACATTCTTCTGGTTCTTGGAGCCTCTCTATACCATGGTGGTATCACCAAACTTAGAAAGCGTAAAAAATATGATAGAGTATGGCCTTGCTGCTATTTAAGTTCCATTGACATTTGAAGTACATATTTTAGTTTCTTCTTCTATCTTTCAAAGTGAAATGGTGATTACCCTTATGCATTGTATATTTTACTTGCCTATTTATTTGGCAGATGCAAGCCAATGTGAACTCCTATATGCTGCTGCTGGCATTATTGTGCCACTTGTTGCCAATGCCATTCAGAAATGCTGCTGCTGCCTCAGCTGCTCAAACTGAAGACCTATCTCTCCCATTGTCAATAGCTGGTAGCATTACAATGCTGATTGTATATTTTGGAAACCTTGTCTTTCAACTGACGAGGACAGACAGCCAATCATCTGAAGCACTAGATGTACGCATCCTTGAATTTTCCAATACCAAAGTTGTTGATCAAGAAACAAGAGTGATAGGGCCGTGGAATGGGTTTGTCTGGCTGGCTGTAATGACTTCACTCACGGCACTGTTGTCTAAATTTGCGGTAGAGACCATTGAGGTAACTAAAACATCTGCATAATAGAGATAAATTATTCTTTTCAGCTTAACAGTGTTGGAAATATATGGTGGAAACCATTAGTCTATATTTCCTAAACCAGTAACTATATTTCCACTATAACAGTAGCTATACAAAGTCTATCAGCCATTTACTAATTGGGTCAATTCCTCAAGGATTGTTCATATTTTCAGAACCTTATTTGTGTTAAGGGTCAATTAAAACAAAATTACATTAGGAAAAAAATAGAAAAAAGTTAAGACAAAATTAATTTTCTGAAACTTTTGAAACTTCCTTAACGGGATTTTCCGATCTCTTAAAAATATTTTCCATGAAAAGCTTGAAGCCTTTCTTATATGGGAAGACCTTAGCAGTGTTTAGAATATTAGCATCCATAATAAAGCTTCAAGATTGTTGGAAAGTTTTGGCGGAAACCAATTTTCTAACTACTTACTTAAGCAATCAACAACTATACTTCCAATCTAAATCCAATATAGTAAAATATAGAATATTCCACACTCAAGTTTGAAACACACAACATAAAATAAAATACAACATTGCAAGGTGAACTGCTTTCTACTTATTGTGAAAGAGAAAGCAATATTGAACTCCATCTCTTATTGCCAAAAGTAACAAACAAACAAACAAAACTCCATCTTGACTATCATGATACTGATAACCATTATTTAAATCTTACCAGGGTATAGCAGATTC
Organism: Cercis canadensis; assembly: GCA_003255065.1. NCBI lineage: Eukaryota > Viridiplantae > Streptophyta > Magnoliopsida > Fabales > Fabaceae > Cercis > Cercis canadensis. The sequence continues at coordinate 48,802 of QAOA01003864.1, read as the reverse complement.
TTGTGTTCTCCCTATTAGCTTCCTCAGTATAATTTTGCTACCAATAGTTGGCAATGCAGCTAAACATAATGGAGTAATCATATTTGCTTTCAAATACAAGCCGCTGGTAAGCAACATAACATATCTTCATTAATGTTGTGTTGTAGAATTCAGTACTTGGTTGTAGCATTTTTTGGTTCACTATAGGCTACACAATAGAAGGGTAGCTTATCTCCTCCCAAAATCTCACCCCACTTGCTTTCAGTAAAATTTGAACCTGGTACCTCTAAGGTTTTCTCTTGGGGACATACTTGGTTCTATTTTAACACCAAATTTGTTAGAACTAAACTACTGATATTGCTACAGGACATCTCATTAAGTGTTGCTTTGGGTTCTACTACTCAAATTTTCACATTTGTGGTAAGAGCTTACCTTAGTGAAGCATTATTATTATTATTATTATTATTATTATTATTATTATTATTATTATTATTATTATTATTGTTTTTGTTGTTGTTGTTGTTATTATTATTATTATTGCCATTAGGTAAATTGAGTAAAACATTTTAGCTCTTCAATCTTTTTGGAATATTCTTAATATGTGTGCTTCTATGGTTAAGTGATATTTTATTAGAAACTTACATCAATCACATGTAATATTGATTCAGGTTCCACTATGTGTGATCATTGCTTGGCTGACGGGCATCAAGATAGACCTTAACTTCAATCTCCCAGAAATTGGCTTTCTCACTTTGACTATAGTAGCCACAGCCTTCCCTTTACAGGGATGGGTGCCATCATTTCTACTTGTAAGGATCCAAATGGATCTCTATTTTTGCGTTCTTCATGCTCATTTAATATGCGCCTTTAAGTGGAGTCTTCTATCTAAATAGGTTATATGACAAGCGGAAAGATTGGTAGTAATCTGTTATATTTTTGTAATATATGTTGACAGAATATATGTTATGTTAAAATGTTATATTTTGATAATATATGTTGACAGAATATATATGCTTATGTGAAAGTGCTATATTTTAATAGTGTAGGTTGACAGAATGTTTTTCTGGAGGATTATGGATCTTGTAGTTCAGTAATTGAAAATGGGTAGTGCATGAGGGTTTGAACCTCAACCTCCCAAGGGATTGCTTGAACCCAACCATAACCTCATTCTACCAGTACTTAATCTAATATTAGACATGAATTTTTCTGTTTAAACTTGAGATTAACATAAAATTCTCTAAGGTTCTCCCTTATCCATATTGATATGGATTCAGTTAACACACAAATTATAGTTATATAACTTATATTGTTATCATATACAGTTATCCCAAATGAAATTTAATTGTCCTCCATCATATCATATAAAGCAATCATTTAAAAATTATAAATACATAATACAATTAGTTCAAAAAATTTATTTAAGGTTGAGGTCCTAAATTTGATTCCTTATTCTTCTAATATCTCCAGCTAAAAATTCTAATATATTTTATTAAATAACAAAAAGAATATTTAACAGTAATAAATGATCCTAATGTCAAGTTGTATCAATGGCTAAAAACTAATTAAATCAAACCCAAAAAATTTTAAACCATAAGTCTACTACATATCATATTGAAGTTTGGATCATAATAATTCTAGAAACTTGTCAGATCTGGCTGATATGCAAAAAATTTGCATATAATTGGATCATTTTAAGGCGCAAATTCTTTGCTAGTACATAAAGCTGTATTCCGTTGACTCCAACTTCTGCAATTACTTATAGCTTCCAACAGATTCGCATGCATGACATACCAACAAGCAGAGACACCTCCGTAATTAAAATTGAAATTGAAAACAAGAAAGAGAGAAAACAAAAGAAGAAAAGGGAGATAAGCTAACCTGAGAAGGAAGAAGACTCCAAGAAGGTAGCCTTCAATTCCCAGCTTCCTTGGTATGCATATTGTTAGTTTCTAACTTAAATTAATATACTATTGTTGTTTTATTGCCAAAAAAATGGGTAAAAAAGAAAAAAAATCTCCTTTGGCTTTAATCTACGTCTTGGTGAGATTGGGAAATGAAGAGAAATAAGTTTGCATAAAAGAAGAGAAAAATGAAAGAATATGGCAAACACAAGGCAGAGGAGAGAGAGCGATAACGAATTTCGTGAATGTGGTATTTTACAATAATTGTTTTCTTCTGGACATAGTTGACTTACAAAAGACTTAGAATAGTGTTATTGCTTTTTTTTTTTTTTGTATTTTTAACTACAAAATTAAATATAAAATTTTTTAAGTCTTGAAGACGATTTCAATACAATCTCAACATCATTTAATTACAAACTATTTGATAAAATAGTGTTATTTCTTGCATATAAATAAATACACATATTTTCTCTAAAATCTACTCTCTTACACATTTCTCAAAGATAAATTCAGAAATTACGTCTTTAGAGGACAAACACCCAATCCAATTGAAACTATATATAGGAAAAGATTTTCCAATCCTTTTGGGAAATGATATCTACATGTTATTTTTCTGCAAAGTACATATATTGCTTTTATTGAGAGGTTTTAATAGTTTATAAGAAGTTAAAAATTTAAACATATATATTTGTCATTAAATTAAAATAATATAAAAAAGGACAAAGACCCAATTAAATTGAAACTATACAGAAGAAAAGGTTTTCCAACCTTTTTGGGAGACGGCATCCATATGTTATTTTTCTACAAAATTCATAAATTGCTTTTATTGGGAAATACACTTGAAAAAATAATAGGCACCCATGAAGGTTGCCAATTGCCATTTTGCCGTTGGTGAAGAGCTAATGCAGGGACCAAATGGAAGGTCCTACCTCATGTTTAGATCAATAGACAAACACCAAGCAGATCGAGGGCCCTCTTGGTGGGGTTTTGATTTTCACAGGTTTAAATTTTTGACTTCAAGAAACTGTTTCTGCGACTGCTAGTGCATAAATAATAAAATCCCATTACCTTTTTTATGCTATAGAATTGGTAGTATAACATCACAACGCAATATATCCGGTTGTGAGGTATCAAAACCTTAAGGGGACCTTAAATTCAACAGCTACAAGCACCCCATCAACTCTTAAAAGACATTGCATGTGATTCAGTTTAATGTTTTTGGTACGGTGAGCATTATGCTATATCTCCCTCTAAGAGGGGGTAATACTATACGCTCTCTCAATTGAGTGGGACTTAATGAGACTTATAGTGTGATTTTGGTGTCATTACGAAAATTTCAAAAAACGGAGTCATCTAGTATGTGCTAAAACATATAGTTCCTTATAAAATGTAAGAACTGTATAACACAAGAAAGCGTGCCAAAAAATAAACTTAAAAAAGTTATTTCCTTGTGCATTTTCTTATATCGTGTCATTCTTGCATTTTATAAGGAATTGTTTGTTCTGGTACATACTGGATGACTCAACTTTTTGAGACCTTTGCAATTACACTAAAATCACTGGGTGAGTCCCACCCGAATGCACTCAACTGAAGAAGGATGTAGCTCTACCCCCTAAGGGGGTGTAGTAGCCCTCACCTTTTGGGATATATTATATTCAGTCCTTAGTTTTCATATTGGGCAAAATGCAAACTAGGTACATTCTCTGATGGTATCATCCATGTGCAGTGACGTATCCAGAAAGAACTCAATGGGGAGCCAAAGACAAAATAAAATGCTCATAATAATAAATAAAAATTCTTGATTGAAAGATTAAATATATATATATATACATTTATTGAAGTTGAGCACAACGTTCTTTCATGTCATAAAATTCATCAATAATAGATTCTGTATCAAATGTTTCGGCAATTCTTCTATCAATATAAGTGATCATAGAATCAGCAAAAAAATTATGTTTCATCTTATTTCTGAGCCTACTTTTGATAATATTCATAGCAAAACATAATCTCTTTTTAATAGCAGTTGAAACATGAAGAGGAAACTTTATTCTTCTTCAAAAGGTAAAATTTTTGTTGTAACTCATTTTCATTTCTTGTGAAGAAGCACATCTACTTAAATTAATTGATAAAATTATAATGTATGGTACCTGTAACTTAACAAGATACTGAGGCTGTTTTGGCGGGATTGAGAGCAGAATAGTGCATGGCTCAAAGCAAATCGTTGATGGGTTAGTCTATTGTTTATGAAATTGCTTCCGAATATAGAGGAAATTGGGTAGGGTGGGAGTGTGGTACAAAGCCACTCCAAACAAAAAAAAATATATATTTAATGAGACTCTATTTCTTTTAAACTGATGTAATTTGTGCTAACTGTGTCAAGTTAGGTAATCTGAGTTAAAATTGAAAAATTATATACAAATTAGCCCATGCACTTGAACATCAGTTTCTAAGGGCCTTAATCCATCACTTAGTAACTTCTCAGGAACCCTAAACCACAACTTAACCCCTCATGTATACCCTAATATTTTCAATTCCTTTTTAACTTCTATTGATGATGCCTCATTAGGGTCAAAATTTGAAGTCACAGACACGGTTCCACTTACATATTGTTCAATAGGATAACTCACAAACATCCCACCATGATGAATGGCAAATTTGAAATACTCTATAACAATAGGCCTATCATACTGAGCCAAAAGACAATAAAAACATAGGTAACACATGCAATTGCATTTCACAAAATAGAAAAAAGAAATCAACAAACACATATTCTATTCTAAGCAATATAGTTGGGCCACACTCTTGGAATATTTATTAACCGAAATATTAAAATGAAAATTATAGTATAACTTTTACCCAATTTTAGTAAACAAGTAATCTTACAAGTAGGAAAGTCAAGAACTTAAATAATAGCGTGTTGACCAGTTTTTTATTTTCATTATCTTGCATCACTATGATAATGATGTTCTAATATATGTCGATCCAGCATTATGGACTGCACCTATTGCTTGCCCAAGGCACTCAAGTGTGTGCTAATTGGTGTCATCTCTAGTAATTTCTCAGTTTTTGTTGTCCATATGCATTTTAAACTGGTAATTATCTATATTATTGAAATATATAGTGAGGCCATCTTTTACTTAACCTAGTATTTGATTCCCAATCCCACTGAACTTGATCAGGACCAGAAGGAAACAAAACCGATCAAGCCCTATCAATGATTTGTGTTGTTTTTTAAATTGGTTTGATTTTTTGCCTCAATAGAAGGTGAAGAAGTTTTCCCTACTTGATCAGGAGCAGAAGGGAACAACAAGCAAATTACTAAGTGCCAAGAATTTCCTTTTACCAAAGTCATCATATTTGGGTTCAAAATGGCTATTTTAATAGTCAGAAGGGAAGTTCTTACCTGCATACGTGATTTGATTGGAGATATCTCTCTAACCAGTCCATGATAAGCAAATTTCGCACTTCTAAGGCTTCTAATAAGATTTGAACCTAGTACTTCTAATGTTCTCCCTTGGGGACATACTTGGTTCTATTTTAACAACAAATTTGTTGGAACTAAACTACTAGAATGCTACAGGACATCTGATTGAGTATTGCTTTGGGTTCTGCTACTCAAATTTCAACATTTGTGGTAAGAGCTTATCTCAATAAAATGGCTATCTTGGTGAAGCATTAATTTCTCTTTTGCTATTAGATAAATTGAGTTAAATCTTTTAGTCAACCTTTTTGAGAGATCCTTAATTAGACCAATTATATTATGTATGCTTCTGTGGTTAAGCCTTTACATCATTCACATTTAATATTGATTCAGGTTCCATTTTGTGTGACCATTGCTTTGCTGATGAATATCAACATGGACCTTAACTTCAATCTCCCAGAGACTGGCTTTCTCACTTTGACTATAATGGCCACAACCTTCCCTCTACAGGGATGGGTGCCATTATTTCCACTTGGAAAGGAGCCGAATGGATCTCTATATTTGCGTTCTTCATTCTCATTTAATATGCGCATTTAAGTGGAGTCTTCAATATAAATAGTTTATATGACGAGTAGAAAGATTGGTATTAAGGGATTGCTTCAACCCAACCAGATGCCCACTCTACCAGTACTTTATCTAATGTTAGACATGAGCTTTTCAGTTTAAACTTTAGATCAACATAAAAATTCTCAAATGTTCTCCCTTACCCATTTTGTTATGGATACAGTTAAAACACAAATTATATAACTTATATTATTCTCATATATGGTTATCCCAATGGAAATGTAATTGTCCTCCAACATATCATGTAAAGCAATCATTTAAAACACACAAGCAGTTAGCATAATTGATCACAATATTTCATTTAAGGTTAACGTCTTAAGTTTGATTCCTTATTCTTCTAATATCTCTAGCTGAAAATTCTAATATATTTTATCAGATGAAAAAAAGAATATTAACAATAATCAATAATCCTAAATGTCAAGTTTTATCAATTGCTAAAATCTAAATGAGCCCAAAAAAGATTAAACCATAAATCTACTACATATCAGACTCAAGTTTGCATGAAGTAAAGTTGGGATCTTGCTAAACGCTTGAAAGGTTGCTAACTTCCTTTTTGATGCATGGGCCCCATTCTCATCGCAGGAACTAGACAACCCCATAAGCCCACAACCGCATTTTTTTTACTATATCAATCAAATAAACAAATAGATTCCTTAGTACTTTTGACTATATACTATTTGTTTCTTTGCAAAAATTGGTTGGAGGGAAGAGTTGCAGAGGTGGACAAAGAAGGTAATGTGGGATTTATCAATTATGCACTAGCAGTCGCAGAAAGGGGTTGCACAAAAGAGGTGCACAGAAGTGAAGTCGGGATCTTGCTAAAAGCTTGGAATGGGAGGCTATATATAAGCCCAAAATAAGAGAGAAGAGACTTTGCTTAATCGTTAGATGAGCAAAATAATATTCAACGGCCCACGCCGCGATGTCTCTATCACTTCCTACTTCTTAAATCAATTCTTTTGTACGTTTGTCCAATTCTGCAATTCAACGCACAATGCGCAATATTGTACTCTAAAAACACTTACACTAATAAAAAAAAATCTCTAAGCTATACTATCTAAATTCTAAACTGGACCTTGCACACTGACCAATAGTGCATGCCTTCTCCACTATGTTGCACAGGTACAGGTAGGGGTTTCGTACCCGGTACAGTATTTCTCAAAAAATAAGGGTACAGGTACATCATGAGCACGCCATGTCATATATATAAATTATATATATATATATATATGAAATAGCAAGAAAAATGTTAAAATTCTCCAAATCCTAGACATTTTGATTTCGTGAAGAAAGAAAGGAAATTTAATTGTTAGGGCATTAAAAAACGGCGTCGTAAGGCTCCTAAGTTTCAATTTCCACCCCTCCAGAAACGACGCCATATCCATCAGTATTATTTCCGCCTTTATCCAAAACGTTGCCGTATTCAATTGACCGGTATTTTTTTTGTCCAAAATGTCGTCGTATTGATTTGACCGGGATTTGCATCTTCAAAACGTCACCGTTTCTTCTTTCCAGTGGCAACTCAACGTTTCGGGTGTGTTTCTTTGACAAAACCTGGCATTTCGAGACGTAGTGCAACGAAAAAATTTAAAAAAAATTAAAAAAAAGATTTGGTGCGTTTCGATGACCAGGTACGCGTTTCGCGTTTCGGAAGCGTACCTGAAACAGGTACTCTCCATGAAACGCCGTACTAGTGCTCCATAGCTTCTCCATATTCTGGGCTTTCTTTCGTTTGAATATTATATTAAACCTAGACAGAGACATACACGGTCATATTCTCCTATATCTATCTTCTAGAAGCTAAGCAAATCTTCTCTTCTATAAATAAACTCTTGCTCCTCTCCAACTCTTCATTATCTCTCTTCTAGCCTTGTCCTCTCCAACTCTTCACTACCTCTCTTCTATATATAAGTTTCTATATCCTCGTCACTTCTAGCTAAGCAAATAAGCAAAAGGCTTCCAACATATGGCTTTTCTTTCCTGTCTCCGTAGGCTTCTGGGGACTTTGGGAACTGTTAAGGAATACACAGAAGATAGATGAAGATATCTTTCAATAAGGAACGACTCCCAACAAACTCCTATATTCATGCATAGGATAGGATTAACTTCATTATTTTACTATAACAGAATATCCCATGTAATCCGTTTAGTATTTGTTTATTATATTGCACTTATCTCATGTAACAAACCACATGTACAATTTATTATAAATTAATGCAAGTACAGCAGCTAATATCACATCAGTTGCAACTTTCACTTTATTCAAGATCTTTTATGGTATCAGAGCTCTGAGACTTATGTCATTTTCTCAACAATTTTATTCATGGCTATTGTTCCTAACACAAACACTACCTTTTTTTTCTTCCAACTCCTTCCCAACTCTCTCCCTCAAACTGGATCGTGACAACTACTTTATATGGCGTTCAACCATTCTATCTACACTTGAAGCATTCGAATTGGATGGGTATGTGATAGGTGAAACTGTCATACCTCCACAACACACAGCAGCACATGGAGCTGATGAAACACAACCTCTTGCTTCTCTAACTCGTGTCAACCCCGAGTATGCTGCATGGAAAAAGAAGGATCGCATGATTCTTCTCTGGCTGAAGTCCTTAATCAGTGACAAGGTTTTGAGCACCATTACCAGAGCTCCCTCGTCAAGAGAAGCTTGGCTCATCCTTGAGAGAATCTTTTACTCTCAATCTAGAGCACGAGTCATGCAGATGCGGTGGAATCTGCAAACATCAACAAAGGGCTCTCTGTCCATGCTTGAATATGTTGAAAGGAAGAGAGCTCTCGCTGATACACTCTCAACTATTCAACATCCAGTCTCTGAAGATGATCTCGTAAACTTTATTCTTCATGGTTTAGATGCTGATTACAGAGCCTTCCACATAGCCATTAACACTAGGAAGGACTCCATCACTGTTGATGAACTCCTTGGGATGCTACTCCAGGAGGAAGAGAAAATTGAACAATCGAAAGCTATTCCAATTGTTGCCAATGTTGCCAACCGAGGTGGTCCTTCCCAACGTCACCAATCAACTGAACATCGTGGACACTTCAAACAGTACAAGAGACATCCAAACTACTCTGGTAACAACACCACCAACACTAGAGGTAATGGATCTAAATTTAACTCAAACAAACCAAAAGTTTCTTGCCAGATATGTAGCAAACCTGGACACTCAGCTCTTGAATGCTACAATCGGTTCAACCATGCTTTCACATCTGAAAAGGCCTCCAAAATCTCTGCCATGATTGCATCACCCAATACTGTTGCAGACCCAAGCTGGTATATTGACTCTGGAGCATCCAACCACCTCACCTCTGACATCAACAATCTGTCCATTCACTCTGAATACAATGGAGCAGATCAAATAACAGTTGGCAATGGTATGTCTCTTATGATTTCTCATGTTGGCAGTTCTTCACTTAGCCCATCCATTTCTCTACAAAATGTCTTACACGTGCCACAAATAACCAAAAACCTACTAAGTGTTTCTCAACTTACCAAAGACAACAATGTCTATTGTGAATTTCATTCTGACCAATGCTTTGTTAAGAACATGCAGGGCAAGGTTCTAATGCAGGGAATGCTTGAAGACGGGCTCTACAAGCTCACTGACCGTGGTTCCTCTATTTCAAGTCTTGCTTATGCTCTTATGGGTGAACGAACCTCACTTCAAGGATGGCACAATAGGCTTGGTCATCCTAGTGAAAAAATAGTTTGTAGGATGGTTTCTACTTTCATTCTTCCATTGTCATCTAATAAAGATTTTTCTCTTTGTGGTCCATGTCAAATGGGTAAAAGTCATAGGCATCATTTGCCGAGTAGTCATGTTCCTTCTGAGTCTCCATTTAGTTTGGTTTATTCAGATGTTTGGGGCCCTACCCCTATTACTTCAATCAATGGAAATTCTTATTTTGTTCAATTCTTAGATGATCATTCCAAATTTGTATGGCTTTATTTTATGCATCATAAATCTCAAGTCTTTGACATTTTTAAACGTTTCAAAGCCATGGTAGAAACACAGTTCAACTCAAAAATTCGTGTCCTACAAACTGATTGGGGTGGTGAATATCGTAACCTATCCCCATTTTTGGAACCCCAAGGCATTATCCATCGGCTTTCCTGTCCTCACACGCAAGAGCAAAATGGTGCACCTGAACGCCGCAATAGAGACATAGTTGAAAAAGGGCTATCTCTTCTTGCTCATGCATCTTTACCTCTACACTTCTGGGAACATGCCTTTCACACAACTGTGTATCTCATGAATCGCACCATCACTCCAATCCTCAGACATCAGTCACCATATCAATATCTTTATCACAAAATTTCTTATTATCATTTTCTCAAAACCTTTGGGTGTCTCTGCTATCCTTTTCTTCGACCCTATAACAAAAATAAACTTGACTTTCGCTCTCAAGCTTGTATCTTTCTTGGTTACAGCTCCAAGCACAAAGGCTATCTATGCCTTCACCATTCCACTAACAAAATTTTCATTGTTAGGCATGTTGTGTTTGATGAATCTGTGTTTCCTTATCATGCCATGCACAAAAGTGTCTCATCTTCTATGTCTAGGTCTTTGTTTCCTGCCTTACCCCTTGCCACATTGCAGTCACTCTCTACCTCTCCTTTAGATTGTTCACCTGTTGATCCACCCTCTCATCCTTCTCCTTCTCTTTGTAGCACTCCTCCCTTAGTGTCATCTCCTCCTTCCTCTTCACTCCAATCTGCCTCTAATGCTTCTCATGAGGACCACGTGTTAGCAGCTGCTTCTTCTGCATTAGCTCCTTCCCCTGTCTTAGTTCAACGCACCTCCGGCACTCCAAGTTCAGCTCCTCCCAAATCTGCATCTTCACACAACCACAACAGTTTTCCCTTAACCTACCTTCGAGCTGCAGACACATCTACTCATAGTATGACCACTAGAGCCAAGACCAACTCCCTCAAACCTAAGGCCCTTCTAACCTCTAAATACCCTTTACCTCCTAATCCCTCTTTTGTCCAAGAACCTACCACCTACACTCAAGCTGCCAAACATTGTGAATGGAGAACTGCCATGCAAACTGAATATGATGCTCTTCTCCATAATGGGACTTGGGAGTTAGTCCATTGTCCTCTTGGTGCTAATATCATTGGTTGCAAGTGGGTCTACCGCATTAAGAGACGTGTTGATGGATCTCTTGAACGCTTTACAGCTCGTCTAGTGGCCAAAGGATTTAATCAAGAGGAAGGCATTGATTTCTTTGACACATTCAGCCCTGCTGTGAAACCAACAACCATTCGTCTGGTTCTCTCACTTGCTATGTCTAGAGGCTGGTCCTTACGTCAACTTGATGTTAACAATGCTTTTCTTAATGGTGATCTAGCAGAAACAGTGTTTATGAAGCAACCTCCAGGTTTTATTGATTCCAGTAAACCACATCATGTTTGCAGGCTTCGCAAAGCACTTTATGGCCTTAAGCAAGCACCTCGTGCTTGGTTCACCAAGTTGAAACACTTTCTTCTTGAGCATGACTTTCAGAGCTGCTATGCAGATTCTTCCCTTTTTATTTGACAGTGTGGTAGCTCCATCACATACATTCTAGTTTATGTCGATGACTTAGTCATCACTGGAAGTGATCCTTCATTTATCTCTGCATTTATTCAGACTCTCAATGCCACCTTTGCTCTTAAGGATCTTGGTCAACTTAATTACTTCCTTGGCATTGAAGTCAAGAAGACAACTAATGGCCTTTTCTTGTCTCAGGCCAAGTATATCAGGGAGTTGCTATCTCGCACTAACATGACCAATGCTAAACCAGTTTCTTCACCTGCAGCATCGGGTTCTCAATTGTCCAAACATAGGGAACCTATGACTGATCCTCATCTCTGTCGCAGCACTGTCGGTGCTCTTCAATATGTAACCATCACTCGTCCAGACTTGTCCTTTGCTGTCAATGGTGTTTGTCAATACAAGCATCAACCTACTGTTGATCATTGGACTGCTGTCAAGCGCATACTCTGATATCTCAAGTTCACTATGCTCTATGGCCTTACTATTAATGCTTCTTCTCATTCTCGTCTGGTAGCCTTCTCTGATGCTAGTTGGGCTGGTGACCCTGATGATAGACGATCCACTCATGGCTACTGCATCTATTTTGGCAGTAATCTCATCAGCTGGTCATCTGGAAAACAAAAGGTTGTTGCTCGGTCAAGCACAGAGGCAGAATACTGTGCCCTTGCCTTTGCTACAGCTGAACTCATTTGGGTTCAACAGCTTCTACGTGAACTCCGTGTCTCTTTGCCTACTGCTCCTGTTCTCTTTTGTGACAACTTAAGTGCCAAGTTTATGACCTCCAACCCTGTGTTCCATCACCGATCCAAACATATACAAATAGACTACCACTTTGTCAGGGAAAAAGTTGAGCGGGGTAATCTTCAAGTCTTTTATGTGGCTTTTGCTGATCAAAATGCTGATGTACTCACCAAAGCCCTTACTACAACCAGATTCAACCTTCTTCGATCCAAACTCACTGTGGCTGCACCCCGTTGAGTTTGCAGGGGGTGTTAAGGAATACACAGAAGATAGATGAAGATATCTTTCAATAAGGAACGACTCCCAACAAACTCCTATATTCATGCATAGGATAGGATTAACTTCATTATTTTACTATAACAGAATATCCCATGTAATCCATTTAGTATTTGTTTATTATATTGCACTTATCTCATGTAACAAACCACATGTACAATTTATTATAAATTAATGCAAGTACAGCAGCTAATATCACATCAGCTGCAACTTTCACTTTATTCAAGATCTTTTAGGAACCAAGGTGATTCTGGGTACCAAGCTCTTAGCTCTGTCTCCTGCAATTCCGCTAGCCATTGTTGGCTACTGCTTCAACTTTGCACCGGTAACATAATCCTTCATTCATTTGTCATTAATTACTCTAACTCAGTTATCATTTCTTACTTAAGTTTTTCCGAATTCGTTTGGTGGATGAGAAAAAAAATATGTGGGTATTTAAGAAAATTTGACATTTTATTGATTTGTCTCGTAAAAGTAAATTATTTTCTTAATTTGACATCATAGTATTACGTTTCATAGGTATATTTAACTTCATACTTTTTTTCTTATTTTTCTTTAAACACTCAAATTTAACTTCATAATATAAGTGCATAAATATTTTTTTTTTATTTAACTTTATAACAGCATTTATTGGAAGGACTTCATGCAACATCGAAACAAGAGGCAGTCCATCAGTGTTCATTTTCATTAATAGTCCTTCACGCTTTCTATCCTACCCTACCCTGTACCATCCATAAAAGACAACATCACAACACAATATATCCGGTTGAGGTATCAAAACCTTAAAGGGACCTTAATTTCAACAGCTACCAGCACCACATCAACTCTTAAAAGACATTGCATGATTCAGTTTAATGTTTTTGGTAAGGTGAGCATTATGCTACATCTCCCTCTAAGAGGGGGTAGCACTACACTCCCTCTCAATTGAGTGAAATTTAGTGGGACTTACAGTGTGATTTTGATGTCATTATGAATATCGCAACGTCCCTTTCTAGAGTGCGATGCGGAGTGGCAAAACCCCAACGAGAAGAATAAAAGATAGGGTGTATGATATGCAAAAAAGAGAATGAAGTTGACACCAATTATTTTATCCTATTTTTAAACAAATGGAATGATGCGATTGAACACCTAAAAAAGGAAAGAAAACATTTATGTTTTCAGAGTTCAGTATTGGGGGTTGATTACGTGTAAGGAAGGTACTAGTACCCTACAATGCTTGTTCTTAAAACGATTACCTATTTAATCAATTGTTATCTTTTCTAAATGAATTAAATTGGTCATAATATTATGTTTTAAAATAAATAAATTAATGTTTTATTAGGCCCCACAAGACTTTTGTTATCTTTTCCAAATGTGGCACTTAGAATTCCACCAACTGTAAACACTCCAATTAAAGTAAAGGATCAGCTTCAATCACATAAAGTATTCAGCCTCTTGACAGTTAATTGTAGCACAATATATCAAACTATTAGTCTTGATTAACATCACAAACATCATATCGTTTATCTGATTATCTCCAAAACCAAAACTACCCATCATCTATTGGAATCATAGTTATTATTAAATGTAAAATTATTCTTGGAACTTCATCTAACAGCTTAAGCTTTTAGGGGATATGGTTTCTTGACAGTTACCAGGTTCATTGCCCTTGCCTAAAAACCATGAACTGGTTCATGCATCCCATTTCATGGTGCTTTTTCATCCTGGAACGTGGGGGGATGCGAACCAATTCCAGAAGAAGCATAATCGAATGCAAAGGTAGAAGATAATATAGAATACAAGGAATAAATTGTTATGGCTGCAAGATAAAACGGAGGAAAGTTGAAGAAGAGAGGAAAGAAGACGAAAGGGAAAGGGAAAGAAATCTCTGCCATGGCTGCTCAGCTCAGCAAAAGAAAAAAAAAAGATGAAGGAACCTTAGGTCCTTAAGACTTGAGAGACACTTATTGAAACGCATAGCTTCATATATTTTGAAAACAATAAGCAGAAATTAAAAGAATGGGCTTATTTTTATTTTGACATTTTGGTTGCCCAATCAATTATTAGATCAAATAAAACAATGCCTTTAAGTCAAAAGCCAAAAAAAAAAAAAAGCGTGTTACTTAGTGCAAGGCTACTCTTCCCTCAAACCAATTTCCGCAACTGCTAGTGCATAATTGATAAATCCTTTGATCTGAAGTGCCCAATAATTTATAATCATGCTCAGTTTTCCATGCTTGTAATTAGATATTACAATAACCAAGATCTCATCGATTGAAGGTTCATACCTTTAGGACCTGTGGGATAAGCAACTTGTCTGCAATAGAATCATCAACAAAAACAAAGTAAAATGAGCATTCGCAAAAAGATAATACTTACTTAACCAATTACTCTAAGATAAATTTATTTACTCTGTAAGAAAGGTGACACGCTCTGCAAGAAGTGCTAGTCCCAGTAAGCTCAAAGCAAGAACCAAGGTCTATTGAAAGGAATGAGTTTGGTCATCATCGTCTAAAGTATATAACAACTCAAGCAGGACGTGATAACTGAGTAACGAGAAAAGTTAAGGAAGGTTACCGCTGCAAAGCCAGAGCAGTAGCAAGCAATGGCTATAGGAATAGCAGGATATAGAGCTGAGAGCTTGCTCCCCAGAATCATCTTCTGAATGTTAAGCAACAAACTTGTGATCAGAGTACAGAGAGAGGATTGATACTCCTTGCACAGGTGATATAGGAGAGAAAGAGAAGCCATGTATTTGAGAGAGAAGATGTGCACAAAGTGAAGTTCGGAGTTGAAATCGGCTTATATAAGCCCAAAATAAGGTCTAGAATAGACTTTCCTTAATCGTATGCAAAAGAATATTCAACGGCCCATATGATGAATAAAATTTAGTAGCGCAGGACGCCTCTATCAATTCTTGCGCGCGGTTGGTGAAGTATGATCAGTATGAATGGTGAAGTATCCAACCGCAATCACTCCAGCGGCAACGGCTAGTGAGATTGGAGTGGTGGACGGGAAGCTTCCTGGAAATGTTGCTCACGAATATGGAAAGCATTCGACTCAATTGATGATATTATTCAACGGCCACGATCACACTCCCTGATGCTTGACACATAGTAGCTAAAATAGAAATGTGAAAGCTTTTCAATGCTACTTCTTCTTTATTTATTTATTTTAGGGATTTTAATGATACTTCTTCAAAATAAAAGGCACGTAAACTTCTGGATGCATGGGATAGCAAAACTGCAAACACGTTAAACAAATTTTCTTCAACAGTTGTTCACAAATTTCTTGCAAGGAGTTTTATATTTTAAATGGATTTTAGCTTTTTGTCTTCAATGAATAAAATCTCTTGCATATATTTCTTTTATTTTTCAAATTTTTAATTTTACATTTTTCTGTTTACATTAATGGCTCTCTCTACATTTATCTATTTTACACCGTTTCTAAAAAGTCTTTATAATTCTAATTAAACTTACGATTGTACCAATTTTTCTATTATGACACAATCTGAGTCTTAAGTAATGTATAAATAGCACTACTCAAAAAAGAAAAATATTTTAATTGTAGGAAGGGCTAAAAATCATTGATAGGGTTTTCTAACAAAAATAAGTGTTTGGGAAAGCTTTTAAAAGCTCTCCAACAGTTGTTGCAAGTTCAAAAGCCAAATTGTTACAGTTACAAGTGTGTTTGGGTAAATTGTTTATTAGCTTTTCACATTTTCCAAAGCATGGTAACAGGCTAACAGCCTTCCCCCTTAAGTTGAAAAAAATAAGCTTTTGATTATAGTTTCAACAGCTTTCAGAGTGTTTTTATTAGTTTACTCTCAAATTTTATAACAAATAATATCTAAAATCATTCCATACATTTTTGACACTTAAAAAAAGAGTTTCTTTATACTATCCAAACAAAATTTGATTATAACAATATAACTTTTGAAATAACATATCTAAACATAAAATTGATTTTTCCATCAACAATTCTTTCAAAATCAATTATTCCAATAATTGATTCCATATAAAATTTATTTTCATAATGACGATGCCTATGTTGAAGTCGGAAAATTAGGTAGGGTAACTGAATTCTAGTCGGTTTAAGTTCAAGGTCTGATTTACTTGCACAATGAGCAAGAATGAACTAAGGGCTAGGTTGGAAATATGTAGACTCTGAAGGTCAAGTTAGCTCGGTCTCAAGTAAGTAGAGTAATAAATAAAGAGAGAGTCCAAAAAGTGATCATACTTTCAAAATAGTAGTATATATAGAGGCATTAGGGCATTTTGATAGTTAGGGCAATTAGGCTTAAATGTGTTGGGTCTCTTCTTAAGGATATCTACGCATAACTAATCCAAATATGCTCCTAGTGTGGTCTCTCATGCTACGTGGTTATTGCGTGTTTTTCCATATAGTTTGTTTATGTGTTGAGTTATCTCATTAATGAAACGCACATACCACATGTAGACTTATTCTATTTTAACAATGGGATTGGGATCCTCTGAATTCTTAGAATAATTGAACCAAAATGTATGTTCTATTATCAATTAAGTTATATGTTTTTTGAAATTACATTTTGGCATTTTTTCAGAATATTATAAAATCTTTATGGGCCAAACAGAGCCAAATATGATGAATAGTCTATAATTTTGATTGTAAAACCAAGTTCCACATTTGTTGAAACAAATGATGTCTAAGGCTTTATAAAGGAAAAAATAAGTTATAGATTAACTTTAGATAATGGACCACACCATAAGTAATAATTATATTACAAGTAAAATTTACAATTAAAATAATTTGTGCTATTTATTTTAGGGGTGGGTGTGTAATTCTATTAAAATTGCCACTCACCGGTTGCCCGGTGACCTTGCCAGGTGACCACATCGACGTAGTCAATCTAAGTCCATGCATGTGCTGGTCCATACCTCGGTTGACAACCCCATGCAAACTCGTGGGACCTCTACTCGAATTAGTCTAGACATTTACGAGTTTAAACTTTTTAATCAACTCATTATTTCTTTCAAATGTATTTTCCCAATAAAAGCAATGTTTCAACTTTGTACAAAAATAACATAAGGGAGGTTGAAAAACCTTTTCCTCTGTATAGTTTGAATATAATTAGGTCTTTGTCTCTTTTATTTTATGACAAAAATTTTATTTTAGTCCCCTACTTACTCAAAATGGTCCCTCATTACAATGTCTTTTTAATTTAGTCTCTCACTTATGTGTTCCGCTTCAATCAAATCCCTCTGTTTAATTGCCACTAACTTAGACTGATGAAAATGTTGATGTGACTGTTAAAGACTGATGTGTCAATGTTAAATACCACGTACCAAATCTATGTGGACTCTTAATTGTTAACTAGGCTAAAACTATGTCGTTTTCCATTTTAAAGAAATAAAACCCTCATCTCTTCCATTCCGTCGACCAACATTAGAAAGAAGCAACCTCATATGTTGTTCCTGGCACCTTATCGCCACCGTCTTGTTCATCTTCCACAACTTCGTCCTCGAACTACAACAACTGAGAAGCAAACTTGGAGATTTCACTGACGGCTTTGTTACCAGAGAGAAGAGAGAGTGAACTCTTGATGCTCCCACCGATGTCCACTAGATCATTCTAGATTCCCATAAAAGTCTGCTAGGACACTGACAACGAATCCGAGGAATCGCCGGCAGAAGTAGAAGAAGAAGACGGCGGTGGACTGAGAAAGTTGGCGACTCCACGGAGATGGCGGCCTAGAGTTTGGCCAATGACTAATATGTCCTCCTTGACGCCAGTACCGGCTTGGCGATTGCTGGAGGGGCTCCTTTCGGGCGAAGATGACTGTGTAACAGAGTGGTGAAGCTGCGAAGATTCTGGGTTGTTGGGCTGAAAGGACTTGAAGAGCCAAGACATTTTTTTTTCTTTAAAACAATATTTTTTCCACTATTTGTTATATTTTTGTGTTAATTGTAAGCTTTGGGAATTCAGGGAATTAGATGGTTTTGAAGTAGAGAACATGTGGAATCTATATGGGTTTCCTTGTTTTTCTGAGTTTGTAGTTTTTGTTTTTAACATCTTTACCAAACAAATTACAAAGCAACAGCAGGAGGAAGGTGTGTAACTTGCCTACGATTGTGATGGGAGAGTTTAAATTAGGAAAGGGAAATCATCATTAGTTGAAATTTGCTAATGCTGGAAATTTTCTCATGGTCACAAAAATTTTCTGGTTGTTTCTTTCAAATGGTGGTCGACGGAATGGAGGAGATGAGGGTTTTGTTTTTTAAAAATACAAAACAACATCGTTTTGGCCCAATCAGCAATTAAGAGTTCACAAAGGCTTAGGACGTAGCATTTAACAGTAACACATCAGTCTTTAACGACCACATCAGTATTTCCCTCAATCAAGTTAAAGGCAATTAGACAGAGGAATTTGATTGAAGCGAATCATATAAGTGAGGGACTAAATTGAAAAAACATTGCAATGAGGGACTAAAATGAAGTTTTTGTCTTATTTTATTTTATATCATGTTTAACTTCTTATAAACTATTAAAATCTTTTACTATTAAACTATATCTAACAACTAAGAAGTAAGGTTGGCTCAGTAGAACCTCTCCAAGCACTAAAGGGCTTTCTTTTTCACTTCCTAGGTTCAAACTCGGGCCTCTCCCCAAATACATTTTTGAAGCACATAGGCAAAAAAAAATAAAAATAAATACATCAAACAATTGGGATATTTAAGGTGACATCTATATTAGTGTTGAGAAATATGTAAAGGTGTAGAAGATATGTGTATTTAAAAGTGCCTTCAAATAACACTATTCTTAGTCTTCTGTAAGTCAACTATGTCTGGAAGAAAACAATTATTATACAGCACACCACATCCACAAATTTCGGCTGTCGCTCTATCTCCTCTGCCTTGTCTTCGCCAATATTCTTTAATTTTTTTCTCTTCTTTTATGCAGACTTATTTCTCTTCATTTCCCAATCTCACCAAGACGCAGATCAAAGCCAAGGGAGAATTTTCTTTTTCACCCATTTTTTTGGAATAACACAACAATAGTTTATAGTATATTATGGAGTCAATGGAATAAAACAACAATATTATGCTTACCAAGAAAGCTGGGAATTGTAGGCTACCTTCTTCTAGTCTTCTTCCTTCTCAGGTTAGCTTATCTCCCTTTTCTTCTTTTCTTTTCTCTTTTTTCAATTTCAATTTTAATTATGAAGGTGTCTCTGCTTGTTGGTATGTCATGGGAATCTGTTGGCAACTACAAGTATTTGCAGAAGTCGGAGTCAATGGAATAGAGCTTTGCATACTAGCAAAGAATTTGCGCCTTTTAGTGATCCAATTATATCCAAATCTTTTCCATATCAGCCAGATGTGACAAGTTTCTAGAATTATTATAATCCAAACTTGAGTTTGATATGTAGTAGATTTATGGTTTAAACTTTTTTGGGCTGATTTAGTTTTTAACAATTGATACAACTTGACATTTAGGATTATTGATTATTGTTAAATATTCTTTTTGTCATTTGATAGATATTAGAAGAATAAGGAATCAAACTTAAGACGGCAACTTTAAATAAAATATTTTGATCAATATATTGTGCTATGTGCTTGTGTGTTTTAAATTATTGCTTTATATGATATGTTGGAGGACAATTACATTTCCATTGGGATAACCATATGTGAGAATAATATAAGTTATATAACTAGAATTTGTGTTTTAACTATATCCATAACAATATCGCTAAGGGAGAACATTTGAGAATTTTTATGTTCATCTAAAGTTTAAACTGAAAAGCTCATGTGTAACATTACATAAAGTACTGGTAGAGTAGGCATATGGTTGGGTTGAAGCAATCCCTTAATACCAATTTTTCTACTCATCATATAACTTATTTAGACAGAAGACTTCACTTAAATACATAGATTAAATGTGAAGAACACAAAGATAGAAATCCATTCGGCTCCTTTCTAAGTGGAAATGATGGCACCCATCCTTGTAGAGGGAAGACTGTGGCTACCATAGTCAAAGTGAGAAATCCAGTCTCTGGGAGATTGAAGTTAAGGTCCATCTTGATATTCATCAGCCAAGCAATGGTCACACATAGTGGAACCTGAATCAATATTAAATGTGAATGATATAAGTTTCTAATAAAATAAGGCTTAGCCACGGAAGCATACATAATATAATAGGTCTAATTAAGGATCTCTAAAAAAGGTTGATTAAAAGATTTAACTCAATTTATCTAATAGCAAAAGAGAAACTAATGCTTCACCAAGATAGCCATTTTATTGAGGTAAGCTCTTACCACAAATGTTGAAATTTGAGTAGCAGAACCCAAAGCAACACACAATGAGATGTCCTGTAGCAATATCAATAGTTTAGTTCCAACAAATTTGGTGTTAAAATAGAATCAAGTATGTCCTCAAGGGCAAACCTTAGAAGTACTAGGTTTAAATCTTATTGGAAGCAGGTGGTATGAAATTTTGAGAGTAGATAGGCTACTTCTATTGTGTAGCATATAATGGACCAAAAAATGCTAGAACCAAGTGTTGAATTCTACAAAATAACATTAATGAAGAGATGTTATGTTGCTCACCAGTGACTTGTATTTG
Organism: Cercis canadensis; assembly: GCA_003255065.1. NCBI lineage: Eukaryota > Viridiplantae > Streptophyta > Magnoliopsida > Fabales > Fabaceae > Cercis > Cercis canadensis. The sequence continues at coordinate 27,714 of QAOA01003864.1, read as the reverse complement.
AAAGCAGATATGATTGTTCCATTATGTTTAGTTGCATTGCCAACCGTTGGTAGCAAAATTATACTGAGGAAGCTACAGAGAGAACACAAGAATCTGCTGCATCCTGGTAAGATTGAAATAATGATTATCAATGTCTTGATAGTCAAGATGGAGTTTTTTTTTTTTGTGTTTTTGTTTGTTACTTTTGGCTATAAGAGATGGAGTTCAATATTGCATTTTCTTTCACAATAAGTAGAGAGCAGTTCACCATGCACTGTTGTATTTTATTTTATGTTTTGTGTGTTTCAAACTTGAGCGTGGCCCATTCTATATTTTACTGTATTGGATTAGGATTGGAAGTATAGTTGTTGATTGCTTAAGTAAGTAGTTAGTAAATTGGTTTCCGCCAAAACTTTTCAACAATCTGGAATCTTTACTATGGATTCTAATATTCTAACCATATAAGAAAGGCTTCAAGATTTTGCTGGAAAATATTTTTAAGAGATAAAAAAATCCCGTTAAGGAAGTTCAAAAGTTTTATAGTAAAATGAATTTTCTCTTAATTTTTTTTTTTTCGAATGTAAATTTTTATTTTAACTGACCCTAAACCCAAATAAGGTTCTGAAAATATGAACAATCCTTCAGGAATTGATCCAAATGGAAAATGGCTGATAGACTTTGTATAGCTACTATTGTAGTGGAAATATAGTTACAGGTTGCTTAGTAAGTAACAAGACTAATGGTTTTCACCATAACACTGTTAAGCTGAAAAGAATAGTTTTTCTCTATTATGCAGATGTTTTAGTTACCTCAATTGTCTCCACGACATATTTGGACAACAGTGCCGTGAGTGCAGTCATTACAGCCAGCCAGACAAATCCACTCCACAGCCCTATCACTCCTGTTTCCTGATCAATAGCTTTGGTGTTGGAATCACGGTTGCATACTTCTCGGTCTTCAGATGATTGGTTGTCTGTCCTCCTCATTTGATAGACAATGTTTCCAAAATATACAGTCAGCATTATGATGCTACCAGCTATTGATAATGGGAGAGATAGGTCTTCAGTTTGAGCAACTGAGGCACCAGCATTTCTGAATGGCACTGGAACCAAGTGGCACGATAATGCCAGCAGAAGCATGTAGGAGTTCCCATTGGCTTGCCTCTGCCAAATAAATAGGCAAGCAAAATATACAATGCATAAGGATAATCACTATTTCACTTTGAAAGATAGAAGAAGAAACTAGAATATGTTCTTCATATGTCAATGGAACTTAAATAGCAGCAATGCCTTACTCTATCATATTTTTTACACTTTCTAAGTTTGGTGATGCCTCCATGGTAAAGAGAGGCTCCAAGAACTAAAAGAAGATTTGAAATAATGGAACCCAACAGAGAATATTTCACCACGTCTATCTTGCGATTGCTTAGGGCAAATATAACTATTATGAGTTGAGGAGAATTGCCAAATATGGCAATTAGAAGTCCACCAACTGTAAACAGTCCAATTAAAGTCAAAGGATAAGCTTTAATGTGATAAAGTATTTAGCCTCTTCACTATCAATTGTAGCACAATATATCAAAGTGTTAGTATTGATTAACACCACAAAGATAAAATCGTTTATCTCCAAAACCAAATTTACCCATCATTTATTGAAGTCAAGAACTTGTGATTGATTCTATTTTGAAAACAGAAGCTACAAATTTGGCCGGATTTGATTGGAATTGACTTGATTTGAGTTTATAATTTTGTTAATAAGACTAATAAATTCTTTTCTTTTTAAAATTACATTTTTTTTATTCACTTCCTCTTAAATTTATTTTCCCCAAACACACTCATTCACTCGAGCAGGAGCAGAGCACTTGTACATTCCAGAAAATTTCACTCTCATTCAGCAATTTTTACCCACACCTACACTCAAAACTCATTCACAGAACACAGTCATTTTCTTCCTACTTCACTCTGCCTCTCGCTCACAAGTCACACTTCACCGAGACAGGGCTATACTGCTCTGTTTATAGCCACCAGGAACAGAGCACTTCAAATCTCATCCCATGCACCACCATGTTCCAACATTATCTTTAAAAGAGCAAAATGGATTTGATCTGAGGCGCCCAATAATTTATAATCATGCTCATTTTACAATGCCTATTATTAGATATTACAATAACCAAGCACACGGATTGAAGGTTCATACCTGTGGGACCTGTGTGATAAGCAACTTGTCTGCAATAGAAATAGAATCATCAACAAAAAAAACAAAGTAATTCTAGCCCGAGTAAGAAAGTTCTAAAATAAACCAAAATTCGGGAAGTTCAAACAGATTTCCTTACTCTGTAAGAAAGTTCACACGCTCTGCAAGTAATGGAAGTCCGAGTAAGCTCAAAGCAAACACCCACGTCTATTGAAATGAATGAGATTAGTCATCATCGTAATCAAAGCCATATGGCAAGCAGAAGCAATAGCCAAAAATGATAACTGAGTTAGAGTAATTAACGACAAATAAAGGAAGGATTATGTTACCGGTGCAAAGCCGAAGCAGTAGCCAACAATGGCTAGCGGAATTGCAGGAGACAGAGCTGAGAGCTTGGTACCCAGAATCACCTTGGTTCCCAAGGTCCCCAGAAGCCTACGGAGACAGGAAAGAGAAGCCATCTGTTGGAAGCCTTTTGTTTATTTGCTTAGATAGAACAGAAAGAGTATCTTGCTAGAGGGACAAGGATAGAGAAAAGGCAATATGAACTCCACCAAAACCCACAGGTTAGAAATCTGAAAAATGAGAATAATTGAGCACAAATTTTACTGTAGCACATATTTTATATCCCGAAAGTGCCCAATATCCCAGGAGTTTCCATAGCAAACCCAAATCCACAATTCGGGCAATTCAGACATTTATGAAATATGCTACAGTTGAAAGTAGCTTTTGGGGCGGTGATAAGTGCAGACACTTATTGCCTCAGTTGCTCAAACTGATGACCTATCTCTCCCATTATCAATAGCTGGTAGCATCACAATGCTGATTGTATATTTTGGAAACATTGTCTTTCAAATGAGGAGGACAGACAGCCAATCATCCGAAGCCCTTGATCAGGAAACAGGAGTGATAGGGATGTGGAGTGGGTTTGTCTAGCTGGCTGTAATGACTGCACTCACGGCACTGTTGTCTAAATATGTGGTGAAGACAATTGAGTAACTAAAACATCTGCATAATAGAGATAAACTATTCTTTTCAGCTTAACAGTGTTGGAAATATATGGTGGAAACCATTAGTGTTAAGATATATCATTGGCTAAGTATTATCAGCCACGTAACATAATAGGAAATAGATAGAATTAAACTCCGTAACAGTAGAATTGATAGGCTTACTGTACAGTTGACTCCTTGATGGACTCAAGCCACCTTTGGCATATCTGTCAGGCGGTTGTTTAGGAGATATAGCAGAAAGTAGGAGGCATTACCGGGACTCTCTCTTGTATTTAAACATGATGACTTTGATGAATAAGAAACACACAGATTCTGAATTTACATGGTATCAGAGCCTGCCATCACCAGGTGAAAACTCCATATCAAACAATACCGGGAAGATACTATGACAGGAAACTCAGAACAATCAAAGGTTGATGCTGGGAAGAAACAGTCATCACCCTTCGACTTGAATTCCAACGACAATCCTGGAAACGTGATAACCCAGGTGCAGTTACAGGGTGAGAACTACGAAGAATGGGCTCGAGCTATGCGTACATCATTGAGAGCAAGGAGAAAATGGGGCTTCATTGATGGAACCATAGATCAACCCAAGGAAGAGTCCTCTGCGATGGAGGATTGGTGGACTGTTCAGTCCATGCTGGTCTCATGGATTTTGAACACGGTGGAGCCTACCCTACGTTCCACTATGTCTTATATGGAAAACGCCCAGGAGCTGTGGAACGACATCAAGGAAAGATTTTCAGTTGTGAATGGTCCAAGAATTCAGCAACTAAAATCTGATTTGGCGGAGTGCAAACAAGGCGGACTGCCTATGGTTGCCTATTATGGGAAACTAAAGGCCTTGTGGGATGACTTGGCTAACTATGAACAAGTACCATTCTGTACTTGTGGAGGCTGCAAGTGTGATATTGCAGCAAAACTTGAAACCCGACGAGAGGAAGAACGAGTCCACCAATTCTTGATGGGACTGGATGATGCACTTTATGGAACAGTTCGTTCCACTCTGCTAGCTACGGACCCTCTGCCATCTTTAAATAAGATGTACTCTATCCTAGTACAGGAGGAGAGAATGAAGACTATCACACGAGCTAAGGAAGAAAGGAAAGAGGTCATGGGCCTCTCTGTTCAAACCAGTGCCAGATTAAAAGGACGTGATGCCAAGAACAAGACAACAATATGTACGCATTGCAACAAACCAGGACATGATGCAGCAAGCTGCTTTCTGCTGATTGGATACCCAGAATGGTGGGGTGATCGTCTGAGAAGCGATGGCAAGGCAGGTGAACGCAAGGGACAACAGCATACTGGAGTTCACTCTGGCCGTGCCCAAGGTGGTCCAGTTCGTGCTAATGCTGTGCAGAATTTTGGCACAGATGGGGCAAGCACTGGCATAACAGGACTGAGCAATGAACAATGGCAATCCTTGCTGGAAATGCTCAACAATTCAAAGGCAACCCCAAATGAAAGCATGGCTGGTAAGAATAAACAAACCTCATGGATTCTCAATACCGGAGCATCCAACCATATGACAGGAAGCTTACAGCACTTATGTGATATACGGGAGGTGCTTGGGTGCCCTGTTGGACTCCCTGACGGACAATCTGTCACAGCCACTAAAGAAGGCATCATAAAGCTTGCTGGGGGTCTAACACTTGACAACGTGCTCTATGTTCCCAGTCTAAATTGCAACTTAATCTCTATCTCACAATTAATAGATGAATCCAATTGTATTGTCCAGTTTACTGCTAACTTATGTGTTATACAGGACCACACCTCGAAGATGCTGATTGGTGCGGGTGAACGAAGGGATGGGCTCTACTTTTTCCGAGGAATTCCAAGTGTGAAAGCTTACAGGACTGAAGGAGTGAACCAACTCGAACTGTGGCATAGGCGCTTGGGACATCTGTCTTGGAAAACTGCTAAGTTGATTTCTAGTATTAGTAGTGGCAAAGTTAGTGAGTCACTGAATAAAGCCTGCGATATTTGTCTCCGGGCTAAGCAAACTAGAGACACATTTCCATTAAGTGATCATAAAGCCTCTGATAATTTTGAATTGATACATTGTGATTTATGGGGAGCATATAGAACTACTTCTTCTTGTGGTGCTTCATATTTTCTTACTATTGTGGATGATTGTTCACGTGCAGTATGGATATCTTTGTTAATTGATAAGAAAGAAGTCGCACAGACATTGATAAATTTTTTTGCCATGGTGGAACGGCAATATAACAAAAAGGTTAAAATGGTTAGAAGCGATAATGGAACGGAATTCATCTGCATGAAAAACTATTTCCTTGAACATGGTATTGTTTTTCAAACCTCATGTACAGGAACACTACAGCAAAATGGCAGGGTAGAACGCAAGCATCGCCACATCCTCAATGTAGCACGAGCCTTACGATTCCAAGGAAGCTTTTCCACTCAATTCTGGGGAGAGTGCGTCTTGACAGCCGCGTACTTGATTAATCGCACTCCAAGTCCCATTCTGAATGGAAAAACCCCGTATGAGGTGTTGCATGGCCAGCTGCCTTCCTATACTCACTTACGAGTCTTTGGGTCACTCTGTTATGCGCATAACCAGGGCACGAAGGGAGACAAATTTGCTAGTCGCAGCCGTCGGTGTGTCTTCGTAGGGTATCCCTATGGGAAGAAAGGATGGCGAGTATATGATCTTGAGACACGAGACTATTTTGTGTCGCGGGACGTCGTGTTTTTTGAAACCCAATTTCCCTTTGCTCATAAAAGTCCTGCATCCCAACCGCATATTGACTCCACTCTTCCTTATGGCGATACCGATGCAGACGAACATGATGGACCTGCAAGTCCCGACCATGAGTTACGACAGCAGGTCCCTGAGACAAGTTCTGTAGACAGGGGGGTGTGACTACTGTAGACGAACATGGTGAGGCCTCCATTATCGCACCAGTCCCACATGCACCAGAATCCATACATGCCCCAGAATCCATACATGCACCAGAATCCATTGTCACACCAGTCCCGCATGCACCAGTTTCGGCAGTACTACCCACATGCACTCAGGGTGAGCATGAACAACTGGGGCGTGGCTGTCGCGTCAAACGCCCATCTACTCGATTACACGACTACGTCACAAACACACTTTAGAAGTTGAGCCCTTCCCCTAGTTCACCAGCTCCATCACATCCTTCAAGTTCACCCTATCCTATAGCACATTATGTAAACTGTGATAGATTTTCTCCGTCACATAGACACTTCCTTGCAGCTATTTCTGCAGAACGAGAACCACTATATTTCCATGAGGCAATAAAAGATGTTCGATGGCGAAAAGCCATGCAAACCGAGATTCACGCTCTCGAAAGGAACAAGACTTGGACCATGCAACATCTACCACCCGGGAAGAAAGCTTTAGGATGCAAATGGGTCTACCGCATAAAGTATCGCTCAGATGGGACCATTGAACGCTTTAAGGCACGGTTGGTGATCCTTGGCAATCATCAAGTAGAAGGCGTCAACTATATTGAGACCTTTGCACCAGTAGCTAAAATGGTGATGGTACGCACCGTCTTAGCCGTTGCAGCAGCAAAAAACTGGGAGCTTCACCAGATGGACGTCCATAACGCATTCCTCCATGGCGACCTTCACGAAGAAGTTTTTATGAAAATGCCCCCTGGGTTTACTGTCCAGCAACCAAACATGGTGTGCAAACTTCGAAAATCTCTTTACGGATTAAAGCAAACCCCGCGCTGCTGGTTTGCCAAGCTTTCTGCCGCTCTACACGCATATGGTTTCCAACAGTCATATCTTGACTATTCATTGTTCACATTGCATCACAAAGGGGTCCAGCTCGTGGTTCTGGTCTACGTGGATGACTTGATCATCTCTGGCAGTCATTCCTCTGCTATCAAGCGGTTTAAACTCTACCAGAGTACTTGTTTTCACATGAAGGATCTTGGTGTCTTGAAGTATTTTTTGGGTATTGAAGTTGCTAGAAGTCCCACTGGCATCTTCCTCTCTCAGCGTAAATATGCTCTTGATATTATCTCAGAAGCTGGGCTTCTTGGTGCTAAACCAGTCGTCACTCCATTGGAACAGAACCATCGCTTGCCACTTGCTCAGGGACAGCCTCTTCCCAACCCCGAGCAATATAGGCGCTTGGTTGGACGTCTAATATATCTCTGTTTCACTCGGCCTAAGCTGTCCTATAGTGTCCATACGTTGTCTCAATTCATGCAACAACCCAAGGAAGAACATTGGGAAGCTGCGCTTCGGGTCGTTCGCTTCTTGAAAGGAAATCCAGGACAAGGCATTCTTTTAAACCGTGCATGTGATCTACAACTCCATGGTTGGTGTGACTCAGACTAGGCCAGCTGCCCCCTGACTAGACGCTCCGTTACAGGATGGTTAGTGCTTCTTGGTGGATCTCCAATCTCTTGGAAAACAAAGAAACAACACACTGTGTCTCGCTCCTCCGCCGAAGCAGAGTATCGGTCTATGGCAACCACTACATGTGAGTTAAAATGGTTAAAAGGAATTCTCTCCAATCTTGGTATTCTTCATGCCAAACCCATGCAACTAAACTGTGACAGTCAAGCAGCCTTACACATTGCCAAAAACCCTGTGTTCCATGAACGCACCAAGCACATTGAAGTGGACTGTCATTTTGTCCGAGATGAGGTTATCAAGAACAATATTCGGCCAACATACGTCCCTACTGCTACTCAGCTTGCAGATATATTCACTAAAGCATTAGGACAATCCAAATTTGATTTTTTTCTTGACAAGTTGGGCATTCGGAATCTTCATGCACCCACTTGAGGGGGGGTGTTAAGATATATCATTGGCTAAGTATTATCAGCCACGTAACATAATAGGAAATAGATAGAATTAAACTCCGTAACAGTAGAATTGATAGGCTTACTGTACAATTGACTCCTTGATGGACTCAAGCCACCTTTGGCATATCTGTCAGGCGGTTGTTTAGGAGATATAGCAGAAAGTAGGAGGCATTACCGGGACTCTCTCTTGTATTTAAACATGATGACTTTGATGAATAAGAAACACACAGATTCTGAATTTACAATTAGTCTAGCTACTTACTAAGCAACCTGTAACTATATTTTCACTACAATAGTAGCTATAATACAAAGTCTATCAGCCCATTTCCCATTTGGATCAATTCTTGAAGGATTGTTCATATTTTCAGAACCTTATTTGGGTTTAGGGTCAGTTAAAACAAAATTTACATTCCAAAAAAAAAAGTTAAGACAAACTTAATTTTACTATAAAACTTCCTTAACGGGATTTTTTTTATCTCTTAAAAATATTTTCCATCAAAAGCTTGAAGCCTTTCTTATAAGGGAATAGCAGTGGTTAGAATATTAGAATCCATAATAAAGATTCAGGATTGTTGAAAAGTTTTGGCGGAAACCAATTTACTAACTACTTACTTAAACAATCAACAACTATACTTCTTGCTACCAGGATATTGATAACCATTATTTCAATCTTACAAGGATACAGCAGATTTCTGTGTTCTCCCTGTTAGCTTGCTCAGTATAATTTTGCTACCAACGGTTGGCAATGTTGCTAAACATAATGGAGCAATCATATTTGCTTTCAAATACAAGTCGCTAGTGAGCAACATAACATCTCTTCATTAATGTTCTTTCGTAGAATTCAATACTTGGTTCTAGCATTTTTTAGTCCATTATATGCCACACAATAGAAGTAGCCTATCTACTCTCAAAATTTCATACCCACCTGCTTCCATTAAGATTTGAACCTAGTACTTCTAAGGTTTCTCCTTGGGGACATACTTGATTCTATTTTAACACCAAATTTGTTAGAACTAAACTATTGGTATTGCTACAGGACATCTCATTGAGTGTCGCTTTGGGTTCTACTACTCAAATTTCAACATTTGTGGTAAGTATTAAGTCTTGGTGCAGAGAATGTGTACCAAGCTCAGAGAACGATTCCTTGAGAAAAATGAATTCTGTATTGCATACAAAAGTGAAGTTTATCTCCTCTGATACAGGAGTATATAAACTACTCAAATATCTACATGACGTGTATACATATTTAACCATTAAGATTAAAACTAATCTAACCATGCAGCTGCATTGTCAACTGCCTCTTCTAACTAATTATGCAAACGTGTACTGATAGCACGTGCTGGACTAAAAGGCTAACTGATTAACTTAACTAACTGAGCTGAAGCTTAACTAACTGAGCTGAAGCGTGTCTAATACTCCCCCTCAAGGTGGGAGGTAGATGTCTAATACTCCCAACTTGGACAATAGAAAACAAAACTGAGGGGCAGGCAATGCTTTAGTTAAGAAGTCTGCAATCTGGTGTTGAGACTGAACATGGACTAGCTTGATAAAACCTGAGTGGACATGCTCCCGGATGAAATGACAATCAATGTCCACATGCTTGGACCTTTCATGTGACATGGGATTGGAAGCAAGGTGGATAGCAGATTGATTATCACAGAAAACCATGACAGAAGGGACTTGTATTTCGAAAATCTGACAGAGTTGCTTGAGCCAAAGAAGTTCACTGGTGACACTAGCTAAGGCTCTATACTCAGCCTCTGCAGAAGACCTGGAGACAGTGGGTTGTCTTTTGGATTTCCAAGTGATAGGAGAATTGCCAATGAAGACACAATAACCTGTGGTTGATCTTCTGGTGTCAAGACAGCTTCCCCAATCTGCATCAGCATAGGCAGTAACTCGAAGAGAGGAAGTGGCAGGGAAAAATAATCCTTGGCCAGGATTAGATTTAAGGTACTGCAGTAAATGATGAATGGCAGCCAGGTGGGGAGTTCTAGGACAAGACATGTATTGACTGAGTTTGTTAACAGTATAAGCAATGTCAGGTCTAGAAATAGTCAGGTACATAAGCTTGCCAATCAATCTGCGATACAAGGAGGCATCAGGTAAGGGATCCCCATCTGTTTTGTTCAGTTTCAATTTACATTCCATAGGCACTGAGAGAGGTTTAGAGGCTGAAAAACCAGTATCCTCAAGTAACTGTAAGGCATATTTACGTTGGGAAAGAGAGATGCCTTTGGTGGAATGAGCAATCTCTAAGCCAAGAAAATATTGCACAGGGCCAAGGACTTTCAGTTTGAATAATTGTTGAAGCAATGTCTGAACTTGGTTAACACAGGAAGCATTTGGACCGGCAATAATGATATCATCGACATAGACAAGGAGGATGACTAGTGTGGGACCTTGACCAAGTGTAAACAATGAGTAATCACTGTGAGATTGTCTGAAACCATGTTGAAGCAAAGTGGTAGAGAACTTACAGAACCATTGCCTAGAAGCCTGACGTAAACCATAGAGGGATTTATTAAGTTTGCATACCATGTTCTCCCCCTTAGCATGATAACCCAAAGGAAGTTGCATGTAAACTTCTTCAAATAAATCACCATTGAGGAAGGCGTTATTAACATCTAACTGAATGAGAGTCCAGTGCTTGACAGCAGCAACAGAAAGTAATAACCTCACAGTAGTTATCTTAGCAACTGGAGAGAAAGTATCCAGAAAATCAATGCCAGCCTGTTGCGTGTACCCTTTAGCCACCAACCTTGCTTTGTAACGATCCAAAGTGCCATCAGATTTATACTTGACTTTGTAAAGCCATCTGCAACCAATGGGATGCTTGTCAGCAGGGAGTGGAACAAGCTGCCAAGTGTTATTAACCTCTAAGGCAGAGATTTCCTCAGCCATAGCTTGTCTCCATTCAGGATGCTTAACTGCTTGATGGTAGAATTGAGGTTCAAAAATGGCAGAGACCTGCATGACAAAGGCTCTGTATGATGGGGAAAGCCTGTGATAGGACACAGAATGCTGAATTGGATAAGTGGTTTGAGGATTGGAGACAGTGCAGATATAGTCCTGCAAGTATGTAGGAGGCCTGACAGTCCTTGTTGTTTTTCTCAAAGGGAGAATGGAAGGAGGGTGAGGTTCTGGAAGCTCATTGCCAGGAATGATTGGTGGAGAAGGTAAAGGAGGAGAATCAAGGCCTGGTTCAGTGTCTGGATGTAAGGTGGGAAAAAATTAGTTAAATGATATCAGAGCAGATTGCTCTTCCACCTTCCTGCATTGAAGCTTGATTATATCAAGTTCTTCTCTCTTTTTCCTTCTGATTTTTGCTGAATCGAGTCATCAATGGCAGATTCCACCATCAATGATGCCTCCAATCCTTTCTTCCTTCATCCTTCAGATTCTCCAGGACTCACTCTGGTGTCACAAGTTCTCACTGGGGAAAACTATAATTCTTGGCGTCGAGCTATGCGAATGGCATTGATGGCCAAGAACAAGCTTGGTTTTGTGGATGGCTCAATTCGAGTTCCTGATGAAACTGATCCCCAGCTTTTCCTAGCTTGGCAGCGTAACAATAATTTTGTTGCTTCATGGCTGCTCAACTCTGTGTCAAAGGAAATCACTGCAAGTGTCATCTATTCAACCTCTGCTGCTGACATTTGGCAAGATTTGCAAGAAAGATATCAGCAACAGAATTCAACTCAAGAAAGAATTGGTGAATCTCTCCCAAGGATCAATGTCTGTAAGTCAATACTTCACCAAACTGAAAGCAATATGGGAAGAAATTGGTGAGTATCGTCCAGTGTGCAATTGCAACTGTGGAGGTGCCAGGCCTGTGATTGAGCACCTTCTTCAAGAATACGTGCTATGCTTTTTGATGGGACTAAATGACTCATATTCTCATATAAGAGGTCAATTATTGCTGATGCAGATATAGTCCTGCAAGTATGTAGGAGGCCTGACAGTCCTTGTTGTTTTTCTCAAAGGGAGAATGGAAGGAGGGTGAGGTTCTGGAAGCTCATTGCCAGGAATGATTGGTGGAGAAGGTAAAAGAGGAGAATCAAGGCCTGGTTCAGTGTCTGGATGTAAGGTGGGAATGACTGTGTCAGAGAATAAGTCAATGGTCTCTGAAGTGGGAATGGTGTGAAAAGGGAAGGTGTGCTCATGGAAGAGGACATCTCTGGAGATAAAGAGTAAAGCAGAAGCCAATGCAGCTGACACTGAAATGAGAATTCGATACAGGTAATTTGTTGGAAAGAAAATTGGGAACTACAGAAGCTGGAGCAGTGGTGACTGGTGCATCAATTCCTTTTGGATGAAAAATGTATAATCCTTTTGACAGCTCACCCTTGCCAATCACCCTCGACTGGTGGATGTCCTGGATGAGGAAGGTATTAGTGTGAAAAATGACAAGATAAGAGGACTGATGCAACAAAGCACTCACAGAAATTAGATTGACATGAAATTCTGGTATGAAGAGAACTTCAGTCAGAATGAAATTGGGAGCTAACATGACTGTACCAATGGCTGACACAGAAACTTTTGTTTTGTTTGGAAGTGTAACATATCGATTAGTGTAAGATCTGTAAGAAGTGAATGAGGTGAGAGAGCAGGCAATGTGTGAGGTGACACCTGAATCTAAAATCCAAGAATGCATGTGATCTTGGAAATTTAAGCTAGTGGCAGAAAAACACATACCATTCACATTGGTGTTGGTAGTTGCATTATCCATCTCAAACTGATTTGTTTGTGATAACTGGGGTTGAAGTAATTGTATGAGTTGATGATATTGCTGTGAAGTCATGTGGAACTGTTCTTGAGAGGAAGCAGCAGCAGACAAATCCAGCTCACCAACCTGATTGACATTGCCAGCATGAGAGTTTTTACCCTTTCTGTAGCTAGTTGTGTAGCCTGGTGGATAGCCATGTAATTTGTAGCACTTGTCCTTGGTGTGTCCAAGAAGCCCACAATGTGCACATAGGGGTCGATCTTTCTTGACATACTTAGGCTTCCCTTCATAGGTTTGTCTGTGACCTGTAACTGCATAAGCCATTTTGGCTTCATTTTGTGCAGCAGAGAAAACAAGTTCCCTTTGCTTCTCTTCTTGTGTGACCAAAGAAAAAACTTTGTTGATAGGAGGCAAAGGATCCATCAGCAATAATTGACCTCTTATATGAGAATAGGAGTCATTTAGTCCCATCAAAAAGCATAGCACGTATTCTTGAAGAAGGTGCTCAATCACAGGCCTGGCACCTCCACAGTTGCAATTGCACACTGGACGATACTCACCAATTTCTTCCCATATTGCTTTCAGTTTGGTGAAGTATTGACTTACAGACATTGATCCTTGGGAGAGATTCACCAATTCTTTCTTGAGTTGAAAGATCTTTGGACCATTCTGTTGCTGATATCTTTCTTGCAAATCTTGCCAAATGTCAGCAGCAGAGGCTGAATAGATGACACTTGCAGTGATTTCCTTTGACACAGAGTTGAGCAGCCATGAAGCAACAAAATTATTGTTACGCTGCCAAGCTAGGAAAAGCTGGGGATCAGTTTCATCAGGAACTCGAATTGAGCCATCCACAAAACCAAGCTTGTTCTTGGCCATCAATGCCATTCGCATAGCTCGACGCCAAGAATTATAGTTTTCCCCAGTGAGAACTTGTGACACCAGAGTGAGTCCTAGAGAATCTGAAGGATGAAGGAAGAAAGGATTGGAGGCATCATTGATTACCAAATTCATTTGTAGATCTTGATAACGACTTCAGTATCATTCGACCACAAGCCGTTTGGTGCTTCTTTGGCTCTCTAAATTGTGTTAATTGAGAGTTCTTTAATCAACAAATTTATTAATTCATATTTCATGTTAAGAGGATATTAAGTCTTGGTGCAGAGAATATGTACCAAGCTCAGAGAAAGAATCCTTGAAGAAAATGAATTCTGTATTGCATACAAAAGTGAAGTTTATCTCCTCTGATACAGGAGTATATAAACTACTCAAATATCTACATGACGTGTATACATATTTAACCATTAAGATCAAAACTAATCTAACCATGCAGCTGCATTGTCAACTGCCTTTTCTAACTAATTATGCAGACGTGTACTGATAGCACGTGCTGGACTAAAGGGCTAACTGATTAACTTAACTAACTGAGCTGAAGTGTGTCTAATACTCCCCCTCAAGGTGGGAGGTAGATGTCTAATACTCCCAACTTGGACAATAGAAAACGAAACTGAGGAGCAGGTAGTGCTTTAGTTAAGAAGTCTGCAATCTGGTGTTGAGACTGAACATGGACTAGCTTGATAAAACCTGAGTGGACATGTTCCCGGATGAAGTGACAATCAATGTCCACATGCTTGGA
>QAOA01003864.1:0-11985 GCA_003255065.1 Cercis canadensis | reverse complement strand
AAAAAAAAAAAAAAAAAACATAGATGATACAGAACAAGAAAGGAGGACATAAACCTTGATATAATCAGAAAAAATAGACCCACTTTTTTTATGATTAATATTTTTAAGAACCTTAGTTCAAGAATTTTCTTGTCACGAGTTCAACAAATGCATTTAAAAGCCCAAAATTGCAATTTGAAAACATCAACTACCACATTATTCAGCATACGAAGCAAAACATACAACATGTTTAAATTAACGATAGCAACGAAGGGACATGGTGTTGTTTCTCTTCCAAGTTGCTCTGTGAGATGAACGTGCTTTTTTCAATTTTGTTAACATTTATATATGCAAGGACAATTAGTATGGAATTTAAACATTATGAACTAGAAATGAAAAATACTTTCTTCCCCATTTTCGGGTCATAGATTATTTTCCAAAAATTTAGCTAACACTGAAAAAGTGGCTATTTAAATCAGATTTTAAAAGAGTTAAAACAAACCAATATAATAATTCACATTCAAAGAGTTAATTGGGTTGAGCATAACAATAAATTCATAATATTTAACATTTGCTAAAACAAAAGCATATTCCTCCAAAACAAAATTATAATCGAGAAAGGTAGAAATTATAACCATAAACAAATACATACATCTATGCAGATAATGGTAGGAAAGAAAAACAAAATGGCATCCAGCTAAGACAAAAGGGAAATTCAGATAATGCTTGGTCAGATGATCAATTGCTTATTTTAGTGCAGTTGGTCTCAAGAAGCATCCAATCCATAAACATACACAAAGGAACAGATTTGAAAACTTTGAGAGACAGAAAAAGAAAACAACAGATGGTCGGTATAGCTGTTCTACAGAATCTTCTTCATCAATTCGGAAATTGAGACTTCGAGGGATTTGGAAATAAGTTGTTTTCTGGTGTAGAGTATCGTCCTAAGCCTGATTTCTTTTTTTCTGGCCAATCTAAGCCTGATTGATTTAAGGCAGCTAAGGAGGAACCTATAGGCCTAAAAATGCTACCTCGAATTGTCTTAGTATTCAATTTTTAGGGTTTATATCAAATCCCCACATATCTGAAGTGAGACTTGGGTTATCTCAAACTATCCTACTCAAAAGCTTAAATATCTAGTTAGACCCAATAGATAGCTTCCAGCCCTAATCTTCACCAAGTTATGCGGGATATATACATTCCAGTTTGCTTGCACGCTTTGAAGCCACGTGTTCACATACGTTTGTGTCTATATTAATTGCCAAAATATCTCACTTTCGTGATTGCTTTAGTGAGAAATATTATTTATACACTACAATTTCATACCACATTGGGCTCTGATCTATTTAAGAAAAGTTCTAAGTGAATCTAATTGAAATAGTAAGGTGATTGGCAAATATGATATAAAATGGTATGAAATTATGATGAGAGTAACATAACTCTTCCATACCATGCCTTGAGCTTGGTTGGCCCAAGATAACTAACTCTAAAGTTGGCATTTAGATGCTCGTAGCTCGTGCAAAACATTATTCAATAATCTCTCTAATAAAATTAATTTGTTAGCAAAATGATGTAATCTTTTTTTTGGTTACATAAGAATGCAATGTGGTGAGGAAATGAGAAGAGAGTACATAGTGAAAAGAAAACTCATGATATCAAAACCTCTAGTTCCTATAACTAGAGAATATGTCGCTAAAATCACATGTCATTAACAGAAAGATGTAATACAGTTTGTCTAACTTCAACGTTCTAACCGTGTTGTCTTCTTCTAACTTACCACTTGCGTTACCTTTCAAGTTTTCATAATGAATGAAAGTTAAAGGACAATAATATTGAAATAGATGAGAAGCTGCAGGCACTAATTTGGACCAAAGTTTCTGCTCTGATAAGTGTTTTCCTCTAATGTTCCTCTTTAGACACTTTTTTGTCTCTCCCTATTATCTAAAAATGAATCATCTGAATCTTCGTAAGTAATACTGTTTTATATACTAATTCTTACATTGGTTTATATTAATTCAATTCACTTCAATTTCTACTCTATGGCTCAGAAGTCTGATCCCACATAATCCTCACTATCTCACATGGTAGGAGGCAACACTTTCTCCTTCTAAAGGCCCACTTAATAATAAATGACACTAGCTTCAGGCAGGAATTGAATTTTGGAAAGAAGGGAAAGGGGGAAACTTTCATTGTTATGGGCTCCACTTAAAAGGGGGAAAGAAGGCAGGAATGGAATTTTGAAAAGAAGGTAAAGGGGGAAACTTTCATTGCTATGGGCTCCACTTAAAAGAGGGGGAAGAAGGCAGGAATTGAATTTTGGAAAGAAGGCAAAAGGGGAAACTTTCATTGTTATGGGTTCCACTTAAAAGGAGGAAAGAAGGCAGGAATTGACTTTTGTAAAGAAGGTAAAGGGGGAAACTTTCATTGCTATGGGCTCCACCTAAAAGGGTAAAGAAGGCAGGAATTGAATTGATCTAAGTGTTCATTGTCTCTATTTAAACCTTTACTGTACTCTCAAATTTTATAAAATATATCTTATTCAATCCCAAAACAATCGTTTCATGCATTAGGACGTGTCAATACAATTTATAATCAGTAGGATTTGATTTTCTCATATTTTTAATCAGTATAATTTAATCTATTTTCACATATATCAAGTTTGTTCCATGAATAAATTATTAAAATAAAATAATTTATATGCTTAACACGAACACGCAAAATAACATATTAGTTTATAAATCTTTTAAAAAATTGAAGTCTTAAGTTTCTTCATATTTTTAGCTAAAAAACCTATCTAATGATAAAAGAAATTATATACTTAATTTAAACTAATTACGCGTCGATTATTACTTTCTAAAAGACTAATAAGATGTGAAATTTTATTTTATCATAATATATATGACCTTAGAACACATTGTCTTCTCTTTATTACTTTTATATTTGTCCAATATTTCTTGTCTTATAATACCCAGTATTCAGTCTTCCACTAGTTTGTAAAGAAAACATAAGAAAATAAAACCGTGTTAGCTTTTACGTAAGCCTTGATGTGGACTCCACTTCATAGTTTAAAAAAACCAAAACCGCGTGAAAATTTTCTTTACTACCATTGAACAGGAACCTCATCCCTTCTTTTTAATGCATTAACATTTTCTTTACTACCATTGAACAGGGACCTCATCCCTTCTTTTTAAACCATTCCATTGTTGCACTGTTGCGTACCACTGAGCTCGGATCTGTCTTGCTTTCGTATTTGCCCCACCGGTACACTATTTCACATCTCTTAAATTGCTTTTTTTGATTAATTCTAGTATTATTCTTTCTCTGAAATTTTTCTGCTTTTTGGTTTTTGCCTTACTTAATTCTGTTGGAAATCGCAAGCTATTGCCTTAGAAACGCTCTTGGGACAAGAATGTGGGAAGTTTACCTGAAACGTTCTTGGATTTTCTTGACCATCTGCTGTGTGTTAATGTTACCTCTCATCATATTCACATCCCCCTTGTTGAAGCTTTTGGGACAGACTTCAGACTCGGCTGTGCTTAATGGGGTTTTGACCCTTTTCCTTGGACTCTTAGGCTACATGGTCTTTCATTGGTGTCCACAAATTTGGTATATAATTTCACCTTTGAGGCATTTTCTGACCCTTGATTTATCTCACTGTATATATATCTGATTCTAAACTCAAAATCTGGGGTTACTGATTAATAAATACATTTCACTGATGAATTTTCATCACGAGCGATCCAATTTGTGCTAACTCATATTTTGCTTTTGTTGTTAGTTCAAAGAGAGTGACTGTTCCAATCTCAATTGCTGTGTCTTCTGCTGATGAAGTTGCAGATGATCCTTGTCCTCCTCACACCACTTATGAAGTGTTCGTCAACTTCAGAGGAGAAGATACGCAAGACAATTTTACGAGTCATCTCTATGATGCACTATGCAAGAAAAAGATTAAAACTTTCATAGATAACAGACTCAATAGAGGAGAAGATATCTCGTCAACACTTCTGAAAACAATAGAAGAGTCAGAGATTTCTATGATAATTTTCTCTAAAGACTATGCTTCTTCAACATAGTGCTTGGATGAACTTGTAAAAATACTTGAATGCAAAGAGAGATATGGAAGGCTCGTCATACCTATTTTCTACAACGTAGATCCATCAAATGTACGGAGACAAACTGGGAGTTATGCTGATTCGTTTGTTAAACATAAGAAAAGATCTAGAAACGCTTAAAAAACACTTCCGAGTTTGAGTTGTGTGGTTTGTCTACAATGGTCTCGGTCTTATCTTTTTTCCCCTTCCATTCTTTCAAGTTGTCTCGTTACTTTTGCTTACTTACCCGATGTGGTATCTAATCAACATGTCTAGTTGTCTTTACACAATATATCAACCAGGAGTGGTGTGAATTTTTGAAAAAAAAAATTATTGGGAGAATTATTGTTTGGGTACTCAAATAGAAAAGAATTCTAGGTGGGAGACTGAATAAAGATTTTCAAATTTGCCCTTTGTTGACTGATGATCATCACATATAGACAATGGTTATTCTATATTTCTTAGTAGTTATCGTTGAGAGTAATTTTAGAAATTAACTTCGAAGTGTCACTAAGCTGAAAACTTTTTGTTTTTTTCAATCACCGACATAATTTTTTTTTTCTATTTGAGTTACCTAATAATAATTCTCTCAAAGTTATTTGTAAGTATCAAAAGTTGTCTTAATTATTGTTACAATCCATAATGAAATAGCAATTGATTTAGTTTTCAAGCCCATGTTTCTCTATGGTACGTCTTGCAAAATAATACACTGATGTGCATAGCAAGAGTTTCTAACTTCTGTTTTCTTTTTTGTTTTTATTCTAAACTTATGTAGCTTTTGTTTTAAATGCGTAACTTATATTATTAATTTATTTTATAAAAGTAGAAGTTTTTCAGAAAGCAAATGTAACTTTTCAAAACACCAAGAAATTACACATTTTATTTTAAATAAAAAAGTTACTTAAATAGACAAAAAAAACAAAATTTGTCCTTTTGTAAATAGTTCACTGCATTACAATTTATACTGCAAGACACACTAGCAAAACCCAAGAAACAATATATTGTTATAAATGTTATTTTTCACTGTTCGGATCACATTCCTCCATAACTATGTTCTTGTAATATCTGGTACCGTTCCTAATAATGTTTCCTTTAATTCTTTTTTCTTACTCTCACCTCTTTCTCCTTTTACATATGTAATAGGCCTGAACCAAAACTTATTGGGAAAATTGTCGAAGATGTTTTAAGGAAATTGAAGCGTAACTCCTCATATGATTTAGAAGGACTGGTTGGCATTCATGACCATATTTCAGCAGTTGAATCATTTTTAAACATTGGATCACAAGATGTTAGAATTGTGGGAATATGGGGCATGGGCGGAATAGGTAAGACAACAATTGCTGATGCAATATTTCACAAGCTTCAAGCTCAATTTGAATCTTGCTCATTTGTTTTAAGTGTTCAAGAGCAAATATTAAGAATTGGACTAGACCACATACGAGATAAATATCTTCAAGAACTCCTAGAGGAAGAAGATATTTGTATGCATAATTTCAGATCGCTTTTTGTTAAAAAATTACTTCAACAAAAAAAGATTCTCCTAGTTCTTGATGATGTCACCAAGTCGACGCAAATTGAAGATTTAATTAAAAAGCGTGATTGGTTTGGGCCAGGAAGTAGAATTATTATAACGACTAGAGACATGGAGGTGCTCAGGACTGCTAATGCCGATGAAACTTATCATGTTAAGGAGATGAGTTTCGATGATGCCCTTCAACTCTTCAGTATAAAATCCTTTAAACAAGACCTACCAATCAAAGACTACGCAGAGTTGTCGAAAGAGGCAGTGAATTATTGTGAAGGCATTCCATTGGCACTTAAAGTTTTGGGCTCCTTTCTTTGTGGTCGGACAAAACAAGAGTGGGAGAGTGCTTTGAAAAGACTACAAAAAGCTCCTCATATGGAAATTTTTTGATGTGCTAAGATTAAGTTTTGATGGACTTGATGATGATCAGAAAGAAATATTTCTTGACATAGCACTCTTCTATGATGGAAAGAATAAAAGTGATGTAACAAAATTACTAGTTAGCTGTGGTTTCTTCGCAGATATTGGAATAAGTGTTCTTATTGATAGGTCCCTCATTTCTATTCGGGATGAGCAAGTACTGATGCATGATTTGATAAAGGCAATGGGCCAAGAAATTGTTTGTCAACCAAATGTCTATAAATCTGGAAAAGGTCGTAGACTATGGAAAGATGAGGATATATATCATGTTTTAAAGAAGAACAAGGTAATAATAAATTTATTTTTCATTTATGTTTTCTTTATATTGTTAAATTATCAATTATATGGAAGATTTACTTGCTTAAAATACAGCATTTGTCTCCAGGTATCTTCGTAAAAGTAGAGTTTCTACCTCCTGCTAAGTTTCATTTTCCTTCTTGAGTTGCCTTTCAGTTTGATTTTGTTCTTGACAAGTAATTTGTATGAATTTAATTTAAGAGAAAAAATATTTAAATTATTAGAATTCACTTTATTTAATTTGAAGGTCATTTAATTCTTATTGAACTTGTGAATATTACTTTAAATTGAGCACAAAATCATGCTTAATTTACTAACTTTGAAGTAAAATATGAAAAATTGAGAATTAAGTTTGCAATTGATTCTATATTATATTTATTTGATAAAAGTTAGGGAGTTGAATTCAGAGGGAGGCAATATGCTAAAAACGTTATTTTCAATTTTGTTAACATTTATATATACAAGGACAATTAGTATGAAATTTCAACTGAATGAAGTAGAAATGAAAAATACTTTTGAGACAAATTTAACCTACAAAATAAAGGGAGTAAAATTGTAAACATATATTTTAGCTTATTTAATCTTGTAGCAAAGGCTTGATATTTTTATCTTGCATTTTTTTTTTCAAATCATATTTATTTAATTTGTGTTTGCTTTTTGTTTAATTGGTAGGGGACTGAAGAAATTTATGGTATATCCCTCAACTTGTCAAAAATCAAATAAATTAATTTGAGGTCTAATGCTTTTGAGGATATTGATAATCTTAAAATACTCAAATTTTATAATCCTAATAGTAGTTCCAGATTGCTTCTTCCCGATGGTCTTGGAAATCTTCCAAAAGAGTTAAGATTTGTCCAGTGGAATGGATATCCTCATAAATCTGTGTCATTGAGTATTTGTGCAAAGAATATTGTTGAGCTCAATATGCCTTTTAGTCATGTGGAACAACTTTGGGACGGAAATCAGATTATTCTAAACTATATATATTTAATTTTCTTCTCTGTTTTTCCTTGTTCTTTGATTTGCTTTTTACTTCTCATTGAAAAAAAAAAAAAAAAAAAAGGATTTCACATTGTTTACCTAATTAATTAATTAACTCTTTCCTCTTTGTAACAGCATCTTCCAAATTTGAAAACTATTGATCTTCATGGCTCTAAGCACTTTATTGGAATCCCCCGGATCTGTCGACGGTACCAAACATTAGATGTATAAATCTTTTAGGTTGTTCAAGTTTGTGTCAACTTTACTCTTCAGGTTCCCTACCCTACCTCTACCGTTTTGGAGTAGAAGATTGTGACGCACTCATGACTATAAATCTTGGTGGCAATAATGTTCACCGGAGAAGTTGGAGACTACTTGCGGTCAATGAATTTTTCATTTCGGAAAGCTTTATATTCAGCAAAGTGAGCATGAGGATATTTAAATCTGACAGCGGCAATACCTATTCTTTCAGGTTCAATATTGTATCAGTCCCACCCACAGTGACAGGTATATCTGAATCCATGGATACTGACAGTGCAGTGCTGACACTTGTGCATGCAACCTTGAAATCAGTTCTTCCGAATCTTAAACTACTTCGTTTGTTAGATAAGCCATCATCACTTGGGACTCTCAGCAAAGTTCTTAAAAGGATTAGTTACATATCAGAATCAGATGGCGCTCTCAGATTTTCTGTAATAATGCTGAGTACATGTCCCGAGTTGGTGGAGACAACAGAAAGTTTATGTTCCCCTTGCATGAAAGGAACAGGAATCAAAGAAGTAGTGTCATCATGGGACGATTTGATTAGCGCAGATGACGACTTAACGGATAATATTTCCATTTGCAATTATAGATTATCAAAAATCCCCAACAACATGATCCGTTGGTCATGTTTAACACAAGTATCACTACAAAGAAGTGACATTCTGACCCTGTCTGCCGCCATTCATAGTCCTTCAATTTTGAACTCACTCTTGTTATATAATTACACAAGGCCTCAATTCGCAGCGGAGTTTACATTCTCATTGGATTCAGAGGAAAATGTCTCTGTAATAAGTTTCACTCTTGCTGAGCAACAACTGATTGCAGATCATGGACTCTTATTTTATCTCAAAGGTAATGGATGGGATAAGAGTTTCATATGTGGTAAGAGTTTCGTATGTGGTCGTACTAGCATTCTTATTTCGCCCTTTATATGCATACAACTGGATCTGTATGTCTGATGAAGGTACCGTACGTAATAATGCGACCCCAAATGACACTCAAAAACACAAATGGAAGCAAAATCGTCTGATCTCCTTTGCATTTTGTCACTCAAGTTGGAGAAACTTATCTTCTGGCTAAGTTTCAATCAGCTTGCCCAGATTCCATTGAAGATGTAACTGCTCAAAATGAGACTGCTATGCAAATTGCTGTAAAAAATAACTATATTGCAGCTCTAGAAATCTTATATTTTACTTTTCATGATTGTGGCGTTGTATATTGTGAGAGCAACCGAATATATAATAATACCATTTAGGGGTTCTAATCTAGTGATCTATAGGATTATATAATCATTTGTCTCTTGAAGGACAAAAAAAAAATATATATTATAAGAATTTTATTGAAAATCAAGTTCTTATAATATTTTTTAATTAAAACTTTTAATTTGATCTCATTAAGTCTCTTTCATCAACTGCAATTGTAACACCATGAAATAATTAGAGTACTAAGTATGAATTAATAAAAGCATGCAGACTTCCATGGAGTACCATGATGAACTTATGCAAGAGATTAAAAGAAGTCTTCAAGTTGCAGAATTTACTCGTGTAACAAGTCCAGCCAAACTAATACAAATGATATTTCTTAGAATTACCAACTTTAAGCACATTTGATAAAATTTATGAAATAATTAAGAACAAATAAGTAAAGAGTAAAATAAAAACAAAGACACCATAAATTAGAGAGAAAAAAAAAAACACAGAACAAGAAAGGATGCAATAAACCTTGATATAAACAGAAAAAAATAAACCCACTTTTTCACGATTAATATTTCTAAAGAACCTTAATTCAAGAATTTTCTTGTTACAAGTTCAAGTAGAGCATTTAAAAACCCAAAATTGCAATCTCAAAACATCATCTACCACATTATCTAGATAATATTCAGCATACCATGCAAGACATACAACATGTTAAAATTAACGGTAGCGACGAAGGGAAATGGTGTTGTTTCTCTCCAGGTTGCTCTGCGAGATGGACGTGCTTTGTGGTACAGATGTCCCCTTCCAACCAAGCCCCTGTTTTTCTTCCCAGCAGCAGTGAGACTTCGGAGTTCTCTGTGCTTGTGGACAGCATTGCAGAGCCAATTGATTCTTGGGTCATTGCGGATGGCAGTGTGAGCAACATCCACCAGGATTAGCTCATAGTACTTTTAAGTAGAGTCATGCACCAATAATATATTTATGGTATCAGAAAAGAAAAGGAAAATGTCATACAGACAGATAAGCAACAAGGATTCCAATTTGAGAAGAAAGACTTCACAAACCTCATTCACCCAGTAGGAATTGAGGACCCTCAATCCACCCAACTTCCGGCCCGCGCGTTCCTCAGCAACTGACCTTTTGCTGCGTTGAAATTTCAGCTGGGTAACACCTTGGTTTGTAGGTTTCCCATACACAATACCCTTTGGAACTGGCCTCTTCCTGCCACCCCTCCTAACACGAACGCGGTAGACCACATAACCCTGCAAGCACAAATTTCAGCATATCCCCAATACAAACCAATGATGTAAGACGAACATACTATATCATATACAGAACACACATTAGGCAATAGCAACAATAGAAATGTATAACACTCATTCATTGTTTTCTTTTACTTCAAAGAGCCAGAAGAGATTCAAGGGAAAATCCAAACGATTTCAAAGATAATAAATCTTCTTCCCCATTTTCAGCTCAGATTACTTTCCAAAAAAAATTTCCAGCACTGAAAAAGTGGCTATTTAAATCAAAGTGTATTAGAACAAACCAATATAATAATTCACATTCAAAGAGTTAATTGGGTTGAGCATAACAATAAATTCATAATATTTAACATTTGTTAAAACAAAAGCATATTCCTCCAAAATCCAAATGAAACTCCAAAACAAAAATATAATTGAGAAGGTTAGAAATTATAACCATATACATCTACATAAACAAATGCATATATCTANTAAACACGAAACTCAAAAATCCTAAGAGTTATCTCAATACCATTTAATCACATATCGTTTGGTTTGGAATGACATGCTATACAAGTTTGGGATTGATTCTCTCGGATGAAACTTCAATTATATATCAATACAATTTGATTTTCCTTTTATTTATTCCTTTTATTAAGTTATTTATGTAAGTTGACATATGCACCACAACTAATTAAAGTTTGACATTTTGCAAATTAGAGATTCCTTAGTATAAATGTGAAACTAAGTTAATGGTTTATTTCCAACCAATTTTTTTTTTTAAAAAAAAAAAAGTTAATGGTTTGTTTCTAATTCAGAAATAGAAATAATACAATTTTTTTTTAACTTTTTGTTTATGAATTTAGATTTAAACACGAAACTAAAGAATGACTTGAATTACTCTGCCATTATTTGTGAAATAATACATATATACTATTGTAATACTTTCTTCTTTCTAAGTTAGTAGAGAAAGGGCATCATGATATTCCATGTTTCTGCAAACTTAATGATCCTAATCTACTGATTTCCTTTGGTCAACCGTCTTCAATTTGTAGCCATAGAACAGCTGCAATTTCCTACATATGTATACTTGAATCCATATCCTTGCTTCTATGTTATCTTCTCCTAAATTACCACTTGCAAGTTTTCATAATGAAAGAAAGTTAAAGGACAATAATATTGCTTCTATGTTCTAACTGTCTAACTTCTGTGTTCTAACTTCAATATTTGAATTAGACTCACCTCTAAAAAAAAAACACTTAAGAAAAAAATTGAACTAGACTCAATTAAAATTTAACCAAGGACTAAATGTCTGTTCCTCAAAACACAACTACATGGAAATATAACTAAGAAGCTCAACATTATTTAAATAACTCCAACTCAGTTACAAGATTTCCAATGACAGTGAAGGCACAATGACACAAATTTACGTCCATACATTTGATCCACGGTGTGCCTCAGTTGAGGAGGCCAAATTAAACCTTCATAGAAAGTTGTAAAACATAACAGTAGCAGCATAAAATTGCAGTAATACCAACAAATACAGATTATGAACACTCTAGTTATCCAAAATACATAAGCAGAATCAGCAAAAGAAATCATTTTCATATTTAATAAAAACATGTCTGTATCTGACACTTTCTGGAAACGTGTCCTCCCTCTGTTTTTGCTTTTCTGTACTGAGTTAAGAAAAATCGTTCATGAAAAATTAACATACTACACCCAAGATCCCCTTTTAGTGCAGACAAAGCGAGCATCTATGCACTCAATCAAAATCTTATCCGTCCAATTTTTGCGCACCAAACGATACATAAATCAATTTCTATAGATGAAGCAAAGAAATCATAATGCTTGCAATACCCATGGCTTTTAGGATTTTATTTTCTCATATTTCTAATTAGTACAATTGAATCTATTTTTACTTATATCAAATTTGTTCTACGAATAAACTATTAAAATAAAACAATTAATGTCAATCAAAAAAAATTTAA
>QAOA01003851.1:10217-22769 GCA_003255065.1 Cercis canadensis | reverse complement strand
TACAATTTCTACAACATCATTGGAGGGTAATTAAAACAGAAAAATGTCAACAAAAACAGAAAAAACAGCAAGAACAACAAACAGAAAAATTAAAACAAAACAGCAAATTAACAGAAATAGTAAAGTAAACAGAAAACTAATCAACTAAACAACAATCTCTATGTAAAAACTAAACTAATCAACTAAACAGAAAACAATAAAGAAACTAAACTATACAGAAATCCCTCTCCCACACTTAAATTTTACATTGTCCTCAATGTAAAAACTTCAAAAAGTAGCAACAGATGAAAATTAATAGCAAGCAGTCACATAAGGACAAGTAAAGTAAAAGAGAGAGAAGAAACATCCTTATCAGGGGAGGTAGATGGCATCTTGCAAGTGGACCTCCTCCACGATGTCCTCTTGAGCTCCCTCATAGAATGGAGTGCGAAAGCTTCCTTGCACTTCTGATCAAACAGAAACTCCACATCTTTCTGCAGAAGGCTGGACAGCAAGATGGCTATCGTGTTGGATGAAGCGCCGGTAGAAACCTACATGTCCAAGAAATGACCAAACTTCCCGCACGCATGTGGGGTAAGAGAAAGCAGGAATGACATCAAGATCAAGAACAGAAAATTGAAAATAAAATGAACAATAGAAAACAGTAACAAAAACAAAAAGAAAAACAAACTAAAGCAAACACAGCTAGAAAATAGAATACAATTGCAGTAATATAATCAGAAAATGTACTCCCCTGAAGCTCAAGGTATCATCTTCCGGTTATTTGCAGCAAACACATCTAGATACCGGGGTCAAAGACCACTCTCACGAAGTCTTGGGTTGCCCCTGTAGAGTCATCTTCTAAAGCCGCAGAATCAGAACCGGAACCAGAATGAGATTCAGATTCATCAGGATTGCCATCGCATAAAAATGTAGAAATTTCAGCACAGATAGCACAGCTCGTATCACCATCAGAAACAACATGTGAATGGCGCTGGAGATAATTCTCTATACCCACAAAGTCAGGGAATTCAGAACATAGCTCTTCATACACATCCACTAACTCTGCAGGATCATCAATGACCACAGCCTTTGGAATAGAGTCATCTTGTTCTAAAAATATTGCAATCTCAGAACAAGCAGGGCAAACAGAATCATCACAATTGCAGCACATAGAGTCAGGACTGCTTAAGAAGGCAGATATTTCAGCACACACTGCACAAGGTACATCACCATGACAATCAGGACAGGAGTTGCACTGAACAGAGTCATTAACACCAACCAAATTTGGGAAGTCAGCACATAGCTCATCATACCCATCCCCAACTAGATCATCAGTCAAATCAATGTGAAAGACAGAGTGCTCATCCATGGAATGCTGCATAGGCTCAAAAATATTGAACTGCACAACAGAGTCTCCAAACTCCATGGTCTGAGAAAGAAGTGCACCAGAACTCTGGGATTGTAATTGACTCACAGATGATGCCAATTGTCCAATCTGCATTTCCAGATTCTGCATGGTGGACTCTGCCCTCTGCTGGAACTGGATGTTGCTGGTGGCCATCTGCTTCACCAAATCTTCCAATGAAAGCTCAGGTTTGGATGTTGACGGGTGAGCTGGTGGCATAGGCTGCTGTTGGAATGGTGGCCTAGTTTGTTAAAACTGGCTCTGTTGTTGGTATTGTTGCCTATACTGCTGCTGCTGTTGTTGGGAGGACTGCTGTTGTAGTGCTGCAGCATTGCCATATCTGAAATTTGGATGATCCCTCCAACCAGGGTTATAAGTATTGGAGTATGGATCATATCTAGGCTGCTGGATTGGCTGCATGGCTGGTTCAGGTGCTTGTTGTCCCACTGCCAATTGTCTCACCAAAAATGTCAATTCATCAAGTCTATAGTCCATCCTCTGTTTGTCAGAAAGTGATGCAACAACCTCTTTGACTCTTTTAGTAGTAGGGGAACCTAGTATGCACCATGAACCAAAAAGTGCTAGAACAACAAAACACATAACAAAACACAAAATCACACAAAAAGTGACAAAATTGAACTAAAACAGAAACACACCAAAAACACGAAACAAAGGTAAAAAGGCACCAAAATAAGACTAGAAAATGTATCTAAACATTTTTAAAAAGTTTTCTACCGCCACAAGACGAAAGGTGGATGAAAATGGAAGTCAAAAATCAAATAAAAAATCTTAAAAAATTGAAAAAGTGGTATAAACGATAGAATTTGGCCAAAATAGGGTGGGGCTCACTGCAAAATCAGTGAGTCTTTTTTTATCAGGACGTTTCCTTTAACTAACCAATTCTCAGGTCATTCTGGGCTAAACAATTCGTACTAAATTTTCTCAAAAATTTGCCTAAAATCACCCATTTTCACCAAAAACTACCAAGACAAAACAACAAAGGGGGTTTATGAAGGGTTAGCAGTAAAGTAAACTCCTAATATGATTGACCAAAACTAGAATAATCCCCGGCAACGGCGCCAAAATTTGATGAGCTGCCGAGGCTCCTCAAATTAGTTAAAGTTTAAGGTCGGTTACCTAAGCTACTTGTAGCATAAGGCAGCCCTAAGTCGAACCAAAGGATTGTTCTATTTAGTGAATCATATTAAGAACCATATCAATAGGGGGGTTTTGTTTGTTCAAGTGTTTGACAGAAATTAATTGTAAGTGGTAAAGTTTTAGGGAAAACAACTAATCCAAGCCTTAGCTGATTCTGATTTTAGTCCATCCTTGATTTCCAATGATCCATTCAATTATTAACCATGTTCTTGGCCTTTAAAACATATCAAGAAGCCTCTCAATGTTCGATGGATGTCCACTGGTTAAGCAACCAGAATTTGGTTTTAACTAAGACTAAGACTAAATGAATTAAGCAAACATTCAAGTCCAGTTTTACCTAAGCCCATGATCTAGCCAAGGTAATTAATCCATCCAAAAGCTTAGAAACATTAATTAACCATACAATCCTCTTGTATCACATGCAAACAGAATATGAAAATCCAAATTCAAATTAAGCAATTCAAACAAAATATTTCAGAGGATTGAAGAACTTGATTAACAACTAAATGAATAACAACAACACATAATCTCAAAACCAATAATCAGAACAGCCAAAACCTGGATTGATTTGATGAATTAGCCCTTCATGAACAAGAGAAGCCAAGTTCTTACAAAATATCTAAAGAGAAAACTTAAAGACTAAGGAAAACTCAAAAGTTGTCTAAAATATCTAATGACTTAATTCTCATTTTCGGCTGCCTCCTTTTGCAGATATAGACCTCCAAAATTACATGCACACCTAAATTGCCCTTAGGGCACACTTGTTCCCATGGGCCTTAGCTTTAATTGGGCTTTGGTTTGGGCTCATTTGGACTTGTCATGAGGAAGTTAAGCCCATTTAAGTGCCAACAGGTTTCTAGAACCATCAGCCAACTTCGACCACAAATAAGACTATCTTCAATATAAAATCTGGTTAACCGGTCTTCATAACAATTGAAGCTCTGTCTGTTAGCTTTCCAATGGTACCAGTTTCAAGTCCATATGATATAACAGCTCAAGTTATGGCCTAAACACTGCCTGTAGGTCAGGATCCTGCGACAGCATGTCTTCTCTGGCTTCCAGGCTGCATATGACCTTCTGGATTTCCGAATTAGCTTTGGAGCCCTGAAAGAAAGTTGTAGGCAATTCTCTCAAATTTCCTACAAGGTATGACTTGAAATTTTTAGACATACAGAACTCAAGATATGCATGAAACACAGAGATAGCATAAAATGCTCAGTACTGCTGGAAATTGCAATTAGGCACAAATGGATCCAAAGTCATCAAATAAGGTCCAAGTCTATTCAATTCAGC
Organism: Cercis canadensis; assembly: GCA_003255065.1. Classification (NCBI taxonomy): domain Eukaryota; kingdom Viridiplantae; phylum Streptophyta; class Magnoliopsida; order Fabales; family Fabaceae; genus Cercis; species Cercis canadensis. Next base: position 18,931 of record QAOA01003851.1, on the reverse strand, counting down.
CCAAAAGAAGTTTAAAAGACTAAATATGAGAGGTAACTATTTTATAAAAAGTGTGTTCATCAAATTCCCCCACACTTAGCTTTTGCACGTCTCGAGCAAACTATAATTCCAAAACTAAGAAAAGGAAGAACAAGGAAACAAAAACAAATTTAAAAACTAAAGTATCACCTCCCAATGATATTTAAGATATGCAGAAGTTCATACCACAAGTAAGATGAGCAATTAAAAATTCAAGGAAGTCACATCATTCATGAAATAAAATTTCTTCTCATCCAAAATCAACAAACAAGGTAACTTCAATTGGAAAGCTGATGAACACACTTTTTATACAATAGTTATCCCTCATACTTAGTCTTTTAAACCTCTTTTGGGCTGAATTGCATAGACTTAGACCTCATTTCATGACTTAGGATCCATTTATGCTTAATTGCAATTTCCAGCAATACTGGGCATTATATGCTGTCTCTGTGTTTCAGGCATATCTTGAGTTCTGGATGTCCAAAAATTCCGAGTCATACCTTGTAGGAAAGCTGAGAGAATTGTCTACAACTTTCTTTCAGGGCTCCAAAGCTAATTCGGACGTTCAGAAGGTCATATGCAGCCTGGAAGCCAGAGAAGACATGCTGTCGCAGGATCCTGACCTACATGCAGTATTTGGGTCATAACTTGAGTTGTGGATGTCATATGGACCTGAAACTGGTACCATTGGAAAGCTAACAGACAGAGATTCAATTGATATGAAGACCGGTTCACCATATTTTATATTTAAGATGGTCTTATTTGCTGTGCAAGTTAGCTGACGGTTCCAGACACCTTTTGCCACTTAAATGGGCCTAACTTCCTCATGACAAGTCCAAATGGGCCCAAACCAAAGCCCAATTAAAGCTAAGGCCCATGGGAACAAGTGTGCCCTAAGGGCAATTTGGGTGTGCATGTAATTTTGGAGGTCTATATCAGCACAAAAGGGCAGCCGAAATTGTCAAGTAGTGAATTAGATATTTTTAGACAGCTTTTACTCATTCCTTAGTCCTTAAGTTTTCTCTTAGATATTTTTGTAAGAACTCAGCTCTTCTTGTTCATGGAGGGCTAAATCATCAAATCAATCCAGGTTTTGGCTGTTCTGATTATTGGTTTTGAGATTATGTGTTGTTGTTATTCATTCAATGATTAATCTGTTTCTTGCTTCCTCTGGACTATTCTGTTTGGATTGTTAAAATTCGAATTTGGATCTTCATGTATGATTGCTTAATTGCATGTGATAAAAGAGGATTGTATGGTTGATTAATGTTTCTGAGCTTTTGGATGGATTAATCACCTTGGCTGGATCATGGACTTAGGTAAAACTAGACTTGAATGTTTGCTTAATTCATTTGGTCTTAGTTAAAACCGAATTCTGGTTGCTTAACCAGTGGAATCCATAGAACATTGAGAGGCTTCTTGATATGTTTTAAAGGCCAAGAACATAGTTAATAATTGAATGGATCATTAGAAATCAAAGATGAACTAAAATCAGAATCAGTTAAGGCTTGAATTGGTTGTTTTCTCTAAAACTCTACCACTTACCATTAATTTCTGTCAAGCACTTAAACCAACAAAATCCCCCCTGTTTACATGCTTCTTAATATGATTCACTAAATAGAACAATCCTTAGGTTCGATTTAGGGCTGTCCTATGCTGCAAATAGCTAGGTAACCGACCTTAAACTTAATTAATTTGAGGAGCCTCGGCAGCTCATCAAAAGCATAAGTCAAGAATGATAGATCCTCACAAGATATACTTTCAATCCCTCAAGTGTTTAGAAATTAGGTACTTCACTCAATCAAACTCATGAAGAAATGCACTTCCATAAGTTTGCTTATCTTCTACTTCTCCACTACTCAAACAAATGCACACACAAATCAAGAGGACTTTATTTAAGGTTGTAATAAGGCCAAGGTAAAGGTAAAGGAATGAATCAAAATGGATATCACAAGGTAAAAACTCAAAAAGAATAAAAGAACATTGGAGAGGAACTTAAATGACAAGCATTAAATTCCAAGTGTCCTTCCTTTGCACATATTCTTTCCTTCTCTTTTCCTTTTCCTTTTTCACAATTCAGAATTTTCTTTTTTTTTCAGAACCAATTGGCTCTTTTTTTCTTTCTTTCTTTCTTTTACATAATACTTTGCACATTAGAATTCACAACCTCCACACTTGTACTATTAATTACCCACAAGCATAAGAGCTCCTCTAAGACAATGAACCAATGCTCTCCCATTCCCTAAGGTAAGGTAACAACATGGTATTTTGTACATAGGCATATAATGAGCTAATATCAAAGATAGGCAAATAGGCTCAATAGGGGTAATCAAAGGGAAATAATACAAGGTTGGCTATTTGGCAAAGTGGCTAAATCAAGAAAGAATGCCTCAATCATGTTCATGTATGCAAATGAAAATGTAGCCTCAAAAAGAATCAAGCAAGTTCTAGAGTTAACAAATTCCATGAGTGAAATCACACAAGAAGGAAAAGAATGGCACATTTGCTAAATCCATTCATCAAAAGCTCAAAATCTCACAAGGCATGCATGTATCTATCAAACTTAATCACCAATCCAACATCTAAAACCAAGCATGTGAAATTAAGGATGGAAAACAAGTTATTCAATCATGCTATGAACCTTGAAATGTAATTACTTTAAACTTACAACTTTACAATTTCTACAACATCATTGGAGGGTAATTAAAACAAAAAAATGACAACAAAAACAGAAAAAATAGCAAGAACAGAAACAACTAAACTAATTAACTAAATAGAAAACAATAAAGCAACTAAACTATACAGAAATCCATCCCCCACACTTAAATTTTACATTGTCCTCAATGTAAAAACTTCAAAAAGTAGCAACAGATGACAATTAATAGCAAGCAGTCACATAACGACAAGTAAAGTAAAAGAGAGAGAAGAAACATCCTTATCAGGGGAGTTAGATAGCATCTTGCAAGTGGACCTCCTCCACCATATCCTCTTTAGCTACCTCACAGAATGGCTTGCAGCGGTTGAAACCTGCATGTCCAAGAAATGACCAAACTTTCAGCACGCATGTGGGGTAACATAAAGCAGACATCAAGAACAGAAAATTGAAAATAAAATGAACAGAAAACAGTAACAAAAACAAAATAGAATTAAAAACAAGACTAGAAAATAGAAAATTCAAAGCAAAAACATAAAACAGAAATAGAATAGAAACAGAAGCAAAAACAGAAAACATAATATAATTACAGTAATATAATCAGAAAATGTACTCCCCTGAAGCTCAAGTTATCATCTTCTGATTATGTGCAGCAAACACGGCTAGATACCGGGGTCAAAGACCACTCTCACGAAGTCTTGAGTTGCCCCTGTAGAGTCATATTCTAAAGTTGCAAAAGCAGAACCAGAACCTGAACCAGAACCAGAATTAGATTCAGATTCACCAGGATTGCCATCGCTTAAAAATGTAGAAATTTCAGCACAGATAGCACAGCTCGTATCACCATCACAAATAGCATGTGAATGACACTGGACATAATCCTCTATACCCACAAAGTCAGGGAATTCATAACATAGCTCCTCAGACACATCCACTAACTCTGCAGGAGCATCAATGACCACAACCTCTGTGATAGAGTCATCTCGTTCTAAAAATGCTGCAATCTCAGAACAAGCAAGGCAAGCAGAATCACCACAACTGCAGCACATAGAATCAGGATTGCTCAAGAAGGCAGATATCTCAGCACATACAGCACAAGATACATCACCGTGACAATCAGGACAGGAGTTGCACTGAACAGAGTCATCAACACCAACCAAATCTGGGAAGTCAGCACAGAGCTCATCATACCCATCCCCAACTAGATCATCAATCAAATCAAAGTGAAAGACAGAGTGCTCATCCATGGAATGCTGCATAAGCTCAAAAATATTGAACTGCACAACAGAGTCTCCAAACTCCATGGATAGAGTTCCTGCATGAACATCGATCTTGGTCCGTGCAGCCTTGAGGAATGGTCTGCCCAGAATGAGTGGAGCCTTGCTGGATTGGGACTGTTCCTCCATCTCCAGAATGTAGAAATCTGTTGGAAAGATCAGCTCATCAACTCTGACCAACACATCTTCAATCAATCCAGTTGGATATGCACTGCTCCTGTTGGCTAACTGAATCACAACACCAGTAGCTCTCAAGGGTCCAAGTCCAAGAGAACTAAACACAGTCATAGGCATCACATTAATGGAGGCACCAAGGTCTAGCAGGGCATGCTCAAACTTGGATTTGCCTATAACACATGGAATTGTGAAAGTTCCTGGATCCTTGCATTTGTGGGGCATAAGCTGAATAAGGGCCGAAATGTTCTGACTCATGCTAATTCGCTCATTGCCCTTGAGCCACCTCCTCTGGGTGCACAATTCCTTGAGAAATTTGGCATATTTAGGAATTTGCTTGATAGCATCCAGCAAGGGAATGTTAACTTCCACCTTTCTGAACGTCTCCAGAAGCTCTCTATCCTTCTCTGCCTCATCTGTCTTCTTGGAAAGAGTAGCTCTCTGTGGAAAGGGAAGAGCTATTGCAGGCAGCTTGCTCTCAGGTGCAAGGTTGATTGGCTCAGGAACTGCTTTCTCTTCTGTGGAAAGGGAAGAGCTACTGTAGGCATCTTGCTCTCAGGTGCAAGGGTGATTGGCTCAGGAGCTGCTTTCTCTGCTGGTTGGGACTCGCTTGCAGGTTGAGGCTCGGCTGGGACTTGCAAGGATTTTCCAGACCTCAGTGTGATAGCACTCACATTACTCCCATTCGGATTGGGAATTGTCTATGAAAGAAGTTTGCCAGAACCCTTGGACTGCAACTGACTCACTGATGATGCCAATTGCCCAATCTAAGTTTTCAGATTCTGCATGGTGGACTCTGCCCTCTGCTGGAACTGGAGGTTGTTTGTGGCCATCTGCTTCACCAAATCTTCCAATGAAGGCTCAGGTTTAGATGTTGACGAGCCGTCTAGCTACATAGGCTGCTGCTGGAATGGTGGCCTAGTTTGTTGAAACTGGCTCTGCCTAGCTGGTTGGAATTGGTTCTGTTGTTGGAATAGTTGCCTATACTGCTGCTGCTGTTGGGAGGACTGCTGTTGTGGGGCTGCAGCATTGCCATATTTGAAATTTGGATGATCTTTCCAACCAGGATTATAAGTGTTGGAGTATGGATCATATCTAGGCTGCTGCTGTGATTGGTATTGAGGTCTACCAGGAAAAACACCTGCTGCAGCTACAGAGGGATCCTGAAATCCAAAATCACTATCCTGAAGTGTAGGGCATGCATCTGTGGGATGAGATGGACAAGCGCAAATGCCCCATAAGCTTGCAGGTTGAGGTGTATATACTTGTTGACCTACTGCCAACTGCCTCACCAAGGAGGTCAATTCATCAAGTCTGTGCTCCATTCTTTGTTAGTCAGCCAGTGATACACAAACTTCATTGACTCCCCTAGTGGAAGGATCTTTATTGACTCCCCTAGTGGAAGGAATCATCCTAACACCAAACTGCTGGGAATTTTCAGCCATATTAGAAATCAAATCTCTGGCAACAACTGATGTTTCATCTACTAATGATCCTCCATTAGCAGAATCAATGTTACTCCTATCCGGAGGTGACAAGCCCTCATAGAAGTATTGTATCAAAAGCTGATCACTTATCTGATGGTGAAGACAGCTTGAGCACAACTTCGTAAACCTCTCCCAATATTCATGTAGTGTCTCCCTTGGCAGTTGCCTTATGCCATAAATGTCTTTTCGAATTGTGGCAGTCCTTGATGCAGGGAAGAACTTCGCTAAGAATAGCTTCTTCATGTCACTCTAATTTCTCACTAAACCTTGTAACAGGTAAAAGAGCCAATCCTTGGCTGCATCAGCAAGGGAGAAAAGGAATGTTCTCAACTTGATATGCTCTTCAGAGATCCCTTGTGGCCTCATTGTGGAACAAACCACATGGAATTCCTTTAGATGTTTATGAGGATCTTCACTTGCAAGGCCATTGAACTTTGGTAGCAAGTGTATTAATCCAGATTTTAATTCAAAAGTAGTATCAAGTTCAGGATATTGGATCCCTAAAGGTTGATAAGCAACATCAGGAGTAGCCAATTCCTTAAGAGTTCTATCTCTAGCTTGCATATTGTTATTATTTTCAGCCCTATTAGCATTAGGATTAACAACAGGATTATGGTAGGCTCTATATTATCAACTACTCTATTTTCTCTAGCAAGTGTAAGTAAAGTTCTCTCTATTTCAGGATCCACTTCAAGTAATTCAAAACGAGAAGACCTAGTCATACACCATGCACATCAGTGGCTGAATGCCTAATACACACAACAATATACAAAAACACACAAAGGGTGACAGGAATGAACAAAAACAGAAGTACACCAAAAGCACAAAACAAAGGAAAAAACACACCAAAATAACAATAGAAAAGGTATCTAAACATTTTAAAAAAATTTTGACACCACCATAGAACGAAAGCTAGATGAAAATGGAACTCAAAAATAATAAAAAAAAAATCTTAAAAAAAATTGAAAAAGTGGTCTAAACGATGGAATTTGGCCAAAATAGGGTGGGGGCTAACTATAGTGAGTTATGCTTGTTAGGCCGTTTTCCTTCAACTAACCAATTTTCAGGTCATTCTGGGCTCAAAAATCCATACTAAATTTTTTGAAAAATTTGCCTAAAATCACCCATTTTCACCAAAAACTACCAAGACAGAACAACAAAAGGGGGTTTATGAAGGGTTAGCAATCAAGTACACTCCTAATAAGATTGATCAAAACTAGAATAATCCTCGAAAACAGCGCCAAAATTTGATAAGCTGCCGAGGCTTTTCAAATTAGTGAATTTATAATCGGTTCACCAAAGCTACTTGGAGCATAAGGTAACACCGAGTCGAACCAAAGGATTATTCTAATTATGGAATCATATTAAGGAGCTTACAAACAAGGGGATTATTTTGTTGGATTAATTAACAGAAAGTAATTTAAAAGTGGGTAACTGAAAATAATGGATAGAAAGTAAGTAAAGGCAGAAAGTAAAAGACAGAAAGTAAAAGGAAGAAAGTAAAAGGCAGAAAGTAAAAGTAGAAAGTAAAAGCAGAAAGTAAAAGCAGAAAGTAAAGGCAGAAAGTAAAGGCAGAAAGTAAAAGCAGAAAGTAATTGGCAGAAAGTAAAGGCAGAAAATAAAGGCAGAAAGTAATTGGCAGAAAGTAATTGACAGAAAGTAAAGGCAGAAAGTAATTGACTTTAACAAAGCAATCAATCCAAGGAATCAACTAATTCTGATTTTAATCCGTCATTGATTACAAAAGATTCATTCAATCATTAACCTAGTTCTTAGTCTTAGAACACATCAAGAAGCCTCTAAATGGTCTATGGATCTCTACTGGATAACCATCTAGAATTCAATTAATTAAGGTTCAATGAATTAAGCATCCACTAATCCAAATTAATTTAAAGTCCAGAATTCAGCCAAGGTTAAACAATCCATCCAAAAGCTTAGAAGCATTGTTTAATCTTTACAATCATCATTTAACATATGAAATTAAGAAATTATCATATGAACATTCAAATCTGAATTTAAGCAACTCAAACAGAATTAAAGGATGAAAAGTAGTTAATTAATCACTGAATAAATAGCAGTTAAAATAGAATCTCAGAATCAATAATCAGAATAGCCAAAACCTGGATTGATCTAAGTGATTAGCCCTCCATGAACCTGAAGGAATGATCCATTACAAGAAAAAGCAAAGAAAATCTATAGAGTTCTTCTATTTCTCTGATTTTTCTTTGAAGTGCAAAAACCAGCATCTGATTCTTCCCTGCTAAATGCTTGGAATCGCTGCAATTTCATGGTGATCAGTTGGATTTTAAATGCTTTAAGCAAAGACATTGCTGAAAGTGTGATATACATCTCTACTGCACAAGCCCTTAGGTCACACTTATTCCCATGGGCCTTAGCTTTCATTGGGCTTTGGTTTGGGCTCAATTGGACTTGTAATGAAGAAGTTAGGCCCATTTAAGTGCCAACAGGTCTCTTGAACCATCAGCCAACTTCAACAGGAAATAATACCCTCTAAAATATACAATTTGATAAACCAGTCTCATAAAAATTGAAGCTCTGTGTCTTAGCTTTCCAATGGGACCAGTTTCAAGTCCATACAACACCTACAGCTCAAGTTATGGTCCAAACACTGCATGCGAGTCAGGATCCTGCGACAGCATCTCTTCTCTGGCTTCCAGGCTGCATATGACCTTCTGGACATCCGAATTGGCTTTGGAGCCCTGAATGAAAGTTGTAGATAATTATCTCAGCTTTCCTACAAGGTATGACTCGAAATTTTTAGACATTCAGAACTAAAGATATGCATGAAACACAGAGACAGCATAAAATGCCCAGTATTGCTGAAAAATACAATTAGGCACAATTGGATTCAAAGTCATGAAATGTGGCCCAAGCCCACTCAATTCAGCCCAAAAGAGGTTTAAAAGACTAAATATGAGGGTTAACTACTGTATAAAAAGTGTGTTCATCAACGGTGCCAAATGACGATGCCTGAGTATAAGGTCGGGTTACGTCACAGAGATTGGGGTGATCTCTTAGGTCGGGTTGATCCAAGCTAACCTGAAATAGAGAAACTGGGCCGGATTTATATTTTCAGGCTCCAAA
>QAOA01003848.1:0-29515 GCA_003255065.1 Cercis canadensis | reverse complement strand
AGTATGAGGAATAACTATTGTATAAAAAGTGTGTTCATCAGTCATTATATCTGACCCGAGATACTGTTTCGGTTACTCGCTGTATCTGACTCGAATATTTTTCTTGGGTTTAATTCTATCTGGGAAGGTACTGTTTGCTGGTGCCTCATTGTATTTGGCCTGGGTCCCTGTTTTGGTTCGTACCTATATCTGACTCGGTTACTTTCCTTGGGGTTCACTGTATCTGGGAAGGGACTGTTTACTGTTGGGTCATTGTATCTAGCCCGGGGCCCTGTTTCGGTTCGTCCCTGTATCTAACTAGGATATTTTACTTGGTTTTCACTGTATCTGGCCTAGCTCTCTGTTTCGGTTCGAACTTGTATCTAACTCAGATGTTTTTCATGTGTTCAACTGCATCCAGAAAGGGATAGTTTCCTGATGGGTCATTGTATCTGGCCCGAGACCCTGTTTCGGTTTGTCCCTGTATCTGACTCGGATATTTTCCTTGGGTTTCACTGTATCTGGCCTGGCTACCTGTTTCGATTCGAACCTGTGTCTGACTCATATATTTTTCATGGATTCAACTGCAACTGGAAAGGGACTGTTTCCTGGTAGGTCATTGTATATGGCCCGAGATCATGTTCCGGTTCGTCCCTGTATCTGACTCGGATATTTTCGTTGGGTATCACTGTATCTGGCCCGGATCCCTGTTTCGGTTCGAACTTGTATCTGACTCGGATATTTTTCATGGTTTCAACTACATCCAGAAATGGACTGTTTGCTGGTGGGTCATTTTATCTGGCCCGAGACCCAATTTCGGTTCATCCCTGTATCTGACTCGGTCATTTTACTTGGGTTTCGTTGTTTCTGGCTTGGCTACCTGTTTCGGTTCGAACCTGTGTTTGACTCGGATATTTTTTCTTGGGTTTCATTGTATCTGGCCTGGGACTATTTCTTCGTCGGTCATTATATCTGACCCGAGATACTGTTTCGGTTCGTCGCTGTATCTGACTCGAATATTTTTCTTTGGTTTCACAGTATCTGGGAAGGGACTGTTTCCTGGTGGATCATTGTATTTGGCCTGGTCCCTGTTTCGGTTCGTACCTATATCTGACTCGGTTATTTTCCTTGGGGTTCAGTGTATCTGGGAAGGGACTGTTTACTGTTGGGTCATTGTATCAAGCGCGAGGCACTGTTTCGGTTCGTCCCTGTATCTAACTCGGATATTTTTCTTGGTTTTCACTGTATCTGGCCTGGCTTTCTGTTTCGGTTCGAACTTGTATCTAACTCAGATGTTTTTCATGGGTTCAACTGCATCCAGAAAGTGACAGTTTCCTGATGGGTCATTGTATCTGGCCCGAGACCCTGTTTCGGTTTGTCCCTGTATCTGACTCAGATATTTTACTTGGGTTTCACTGTATCTGGCCTGGCTACCTGTTTCGATTCGAACCTGTGTCTGACTAATATATTTTTCATGGATTCAACTGCAACTGGAAAGGGACTGTTTCCTGGTGGGTCATTGTATCTGGCCCGAGACCATATTCCGGTTCGTCCCTGTATCTGACTCGGTGATGAACACACTTTTTATACAATAGTTATTCCTCATACTTAGTCTTTTAAACCTCTTTTGGGCTGAATTGCATAGACTTAGACCTCATTTCATGACTTAGGATCCATTTATGCTTAATTGCAATTTCCAGCAATACTGGGCATTATATGCTGTCTCTGTGTTTCAGGCATATCTTGAGTTCTGGATGTCCAAAAATTCCGAGTCATACCTTGTTGGAAAGCTGAGAGAATTGTCTACAACTTTCTTTCAGGGCTCCAAAGCTAATTCGGACGTTCAGAAGGTCATATGCAGCCTGGAAGCCAGAGAAGACATGCTGTCGCAGGATCCTGACCTACATGCAGTATTTGGGTCATAACTTGAGTTGTAGATGTCATATTGACCTGAAACTGGTACCATTGGAAAGCTAACAGACAGAGCTTCAATTGATATGAAGACCGGTTCACCATATTTTATGTGGAAGATGGTCTTATTTGCTGTGCAAGTTAGCTGACGGTTCCAGACACCTTCTGCCACTTAAATGGGCCTAACTTCCTCATGACAAGTCCAAATGGGCCCAAACCAAAGCCCAATTGAAGCTAAGGCCCATGGGAACAAGTGTGCCCTAAGGGCAATTTAGGTGTGCATGTAAAATTGGAGGTCTATATCAGAAGAAGGAGGCAGCCGAAATTGAAAAATCACCTCATTAGATATTTTAGACAGATTTTTGTGCTTTCCTTAGTTCTTAAGTTTTCTTTTAGATATTTTGTAAGAACTTCAGCTCCTCTTGTTCATGGAGGGCTAATCCAACATATCAATCCAGGTTTTGCTATTCTGATTATTGGTTTTGAGATTATGAGTTGTTGTTCTTCCTTTTAGTTGTTAATCAAAGTTCCTTCAATCCTTTGAAATATTCTGTTTGAATTGCTTAATTCGAATTTGGATTTTCATGTGTGATTGCTTAATTGCATGTGATAAAAGAGGATCGTATGGTTGATTAATGTTTCTGAGCTTTTGGATGGATTAATCACCTTGGCTGGATCATGGACTTAGGTAAAACTAGACTTGAATGTTTGCTTAATTCATTTAGTCTTAGTTGAATCCGAATTCTGGTTGCTTAACCAGTGGAATCCATAGAACATTGAGAGGCTTCTTGATATGTTTTAAAGGCCAAGAACATGGTTAATAATTGAATGGATCATTAGAAATCAAGGATGAACTTAAATCAGAATTAGTAAAGACTTGGATTGGTTGTTTTCCTTTAGGTTACCACTGATAATTAATTTTCGTTAATAGCTTAAACCAAACTCAACCCCCTCTGTTTACATGCTTTTCAATATGATTCACCAAATAGAACAATCCTTAGGTTCGACTTAGGGCTGTCCTATGCTGCAAAAAGCTAGGTAACCGACCTTAAACCTTAATTAATTTGAGGAGCCTCGGCAGCTCATCACTCGGATATTTTCGTTGGGTATCACTGTATCTGGCCCGTATCCCTGTTTCGGTTCGAACATGTATCTAACTCGGATATTTTTCATGGGTTCAACTACATCCAGAAATGGACTGTTTGCTGGTTGGTCATTGTATCTGGCCCGAGACCTAATTTCAGTTCGTCCCTGGAGCTGACTCGGTCATTTTACTTGGGTTTCACTGTATCTGGCCTGGCTACCTGTTTCGATTTGAACCTGTGTCTAAGTCATATATTTTTCATGGATTCAACTGCAACTGGAACGGGACTGTTTCCTGGTGGGTCATTGTATCTGGCCCGAGACCCTGTTCCGGTTTGTCCCTGTAGCTGACTCGGATATTTTCATTGGGTATCACTGTATCTGGCCTGGCTCCCTTTTTCGGTTCGAACCTTTATCTGACTCAGATATTTTTCATGGGTTCAACTACATCCAGAAATGGACTGTTTGCTGGTGGGTCATTGTATCTGGCCCGAGACCCAATTTCGGTTCGTCCCTGTATCTGACTTGGTCATTTTACTTGGGTTTCGCTGTTTCTGGCTTGGCTACCTGTTTCGGTTCGAACCTGTGTCTGACTTGGATATTTTTTCTTGGGTTTCATTGTATTTGGCCTGGGACTATTTCTTGGTCGGTCATTATATCTGACCCGAGATACTATTTCGGTTCGTCGCTGTATCTGACTCGAATATTTTTCTTGGGTTTCTGGTCGGTCATTATATCTGACCCGAGATACTGTTTCGGTTCGTCGCTATATCTGACTCGAATATTTTTCTTAGGTTTCACTATATCTGAGAAAGGGACTATTTCCTGGTGGCTCATTGTATTTGGCCTGGGTCCCTGTTTCGGTTCGTACCTATATCTGACTCGGTTATTTTCCTTGGGGTTCACTGTATCTGGGAAGGGACTGTTTACTGTTGGGTCATTGTATCTAGCCCGGGGCACTGTTTCGGTTCGTCCCTGTATATAACTCGGATATTTTTCTTGGTTTTCACTGTATCTGGCCTGGATCCCTGTTTCGGTTCGAACTTGTATCTAACTGAGATGTTTTTCATGGGTTCAACTGCATCCAGAAAGGGACAGTTTCCTGATGGGTCATTGTATCTGGCCCGAGACCCTGTTTCAATTTGTCCCTATATCTGACTCGGATATTTTACTTAGGTTTCACTGTATCTGGCCTGGCTACCTCTTTCGATTCGAACCTGTGTCTGACTCATATATTTTTCATGGATTCAACTGCAACTGGAAAGGGACTGTTTCCTGGTGGGTCATTGTATCTGGGCCGAGACCCTGTTCCGGCTCGTCCCTGTATCTGACTAGGATATTTTCATTGGGTATCACTGTATCTGGCCCGGCTCCCTGTTTCGGTTCGAACCAGTATCTGACTCGGATATTTTTCATGGGTTCAACTACATCCAGAAATGGACTGTTTGCTGGTGGGTCATTGTATCTGGCCCGAGACCCAATTTCGGTTCGTCCCTGTATCTGACTCGGTCATTTTACTTGGGTTTCGCTGTTTCTGGCCTGGCTACCTGTTTCGGTTCGAACCTGTGTCTGACTCGGATATTTTTTCTTGGGTTTCATTGTATCTGGCCTGGGACTATTTCTTGGTCGGTCATTATATCTGACCCGAGATACTGTTTCGGTTCGTCGCTGTATCTGACTCGAATATTTTTCTTGGGTTTCACTGTATCTGGGAAGGGACTGTTTCCTGGTGGCTCATTGTATTTGGCCTGGGTCCCTGTTTCGGTTCGTACCTATATCTGACTCGGTTATTTTCCTTGGGGTTCACTGTATCTGGGAAGGGACTGTTTACTGTTGGGTCATTGTATCTAGCCCGGGGCCCTGTTTCGGTTCGTCCCTGTATCTAACTCGGATATTTTTCTTGGTTTTCACTGTATCTGGCCTGGCTCTCTGTTTCGGTTCGAACTTGTATCTAACTCAGATGTTTTTCATGGGTTCAACTGCATCCAGAAAGGGACAGTTTCCTGATGGGTCATTGTATCTGGCCCGAGACCCTGTTTCGGTTTGTCCCTGTATCTGACTCGGATATTTTACTTGGGTTTCACTGTATCTGGCCTGGCTACCTGTTTCGATTCGAACCTGTGTCTGACTCATATATTTTTCATGGATTCAACTGCAACTGGAAAGGGACTGTTTCCTGGTGGGTCATTGTATCTGGCCCGAGACCCTGTTCCGGTTAGTCCCTATATCTGACTCGGATATTTTCATTGGGTATCACTGTATCTGGCCCGGCTCCCTGTTTCGGTTCGAACCTGTATCTGACTCGGATATTTTCCATGGGTTCAACTACATCCAGAAATAGACTGTTTGCTGGTGGGTCATTGTATCTGGCCCGAGACCCAATTTCGGTTCGTCCCTGTATCTGACTCGGTCATTTTACTAGGGTTTCGCTGTTTCTGGCCTGGCTACCTGTTTCGGTTCGAACCTGTGTCTGACTCGGATATTTTTTCTTGGGTTTCATTGTATCTGGCATGGGACTATTTCTTGGTCGGTCATTATATCTGACCCGAGATACTGTTTCGGTTCGTCGCTGTATCTGACTCGAATTTTTTTCTTGGGTTTAACTGTATCTGGGAAGGGACTATTTCCTGGTGGCTCATTGTATTTGGCCTGGGTCCCTGTTTCGGTTCGTACCTATATCTGACTCGGTTATTTTCCTTGGGGTTCACTGTATCCGGGAAAGGACTGTTTACTGTTGGGTCATTGTATCTAGCCCGGGGCCCTGTTTCGGTTCGTCCCTGTATCTAACTCGGATATTTTTCTTGGTTTTCACTGTATCTGGCCTGGCTCTCTGTTTCGGTTCGAACTTGTATCCAACTCAAATGCTTTTCATGGGTTCAACTGCATCCAGAAAGGGACAGTTTCCTGATGGGTCATTGTATCTGGCCCGAGAACCTGTTTCGGTTTGTCCCTGTATCTGACTCCTATATTTTACTTGGGTTTCACTTTATCTGGCCTGGCTACCTGTTTCGATTCGAACCTGTGTCTGACTCATATATTTTTTCAGGGATTCAACTGCAACTGGAAAGGGACTGTTTCCTGGTGGGTCATTGTATCTGGCCCGAGACCCTGTTCCGGTTCGTCCGTGTATCTGACTCGGATATTTTCATTGGGTATCACTGTATCTGGCCCGGCTCCCTGTTTCGGTTCGAACCTGTATCTGACTCGGATATTTTTCATGGGTTCAACTACATCCAGAAATGGACGGTTTGCTGGTGGGTCATTGTATCTGGCCCGAGACCCAATTTCGGTTCGTCCCTGTATCTAACTCGGTCATTTTACTAGGGTTTCGCTGTTTCTGGCCTGGCTACCTGTTTCAGTTCGAACCTGTGTCTGACTCGGATATTTTTTCTTGGGTTTCATTGTATCTTGCCTGGGACTATTTCTTGGTCGGTTATTATAACTGACCCGAGATAATGTTTCGGTTCATCGCTGTATCTGACTCGAATATTTTTCTTAGGTTTCACTATATCTGTCTGACTCGGATATTTTTTCTTGGGTTTCATTGTATCTGGCCTGGGAATATTTCTTGGTAGGTCATTATATCTGACCCGAGATACTGTTTCGGTTCGTCGCTGTATCTAACTCGATTATTTTTCTTGGGTTTCACTGTATCTGGGAATGGACTGTTTCCTGGTGGCTCATTGTATTTGGCCTTGGTCCCTGTTTCGGTTCGTACCTATATCTGACTCGGATATTTTCATTGGGTATCACTTTATCTGGCCCGACTCCCTGTTTCGTTTCGGACCTGTATCTGACTCGGATATTTTTCATGGGTTCAACTACATCCAGAAATGGACTGTTTGGTGGTGGATCATTGTATCTTGCCCGAGACCCAATTTCGGTTCGTCCCTGTATCTGACTTGGTCATTTTACTTAGGTTTCGCTGTTTCTGGCCTGGCTACCTATTTCGGTTCGAACCTTTGTCTGACTCGGAGATTTTTTCTTGGGTTTCTTTGTATCTGGCCTGGGACTATTTCTTGGTAGGTCATTATATCTGAACCGAGATACTGTTTCGGTTCGTCGCTGTATCTGACTCGAATATTTTTCTTGGGTTTAACTGTATCTGGGAAGGGACTGTTTCCTGGTGGCTCATTGTATTTGGCCTGCGTCCCTGTTTTGGTTCGTACCTATATCTGACTCGGTTATTTTCCTTGGGGTTCACTGTATCTGGGAAGGGACTGTTTCCTGGTGGGTCATTGTATCTGGCCCGAGACCATGTTCCGGTTCGTCCCTGTATCTAACTCGGATATTTTCATTGGGTATCACTGTATCTGGCCTGGATCCCTGTTTCGGTTCGAACTTGTATCTGACTCAGATATTTTTCATGGGTTCAACTACATCCAGAAAATGACTGTTTGCTGGTGGGTCATTGTATCTGGCCCGAGACCTAATTTCGGTTCGTCCCTGTTTCTGACTCGGTCATTCTACTTGGGTTTCGCTGTTTCTGGCTTGGCTACCTGTTTCGGTTCGAACCTGTGTCTGACTCGGATATTTTTTCTTGGGTTTCATTGTATCTGGCCTGGGACTATTTCTTGGTCGGTCATTATATCTGACCCGAGATACTGTTTCGGTTTGTCGCTGTATCTGACTCGAATATTTTTCTTTGGTTTCACTGTATCTGGGAAGGGACTGTTTCCTGGTGGCTCATTGTATTTGGCCTGGGTCCCTTTTTCGGTTCGTACCAATATCTGACTCGGTTATCTTCCTTGGGGTTCACTGTTTCTGGGAAGGGACTGTTTACTGTTGGGTCATTGTATCTAGCACGGGGCACTGTTTCGGTTTGTCCCTGTATCTAACTCAGATAGTTTTCTTGGTTTTCAATGTATCTGGCCTGGCTTTCTGTTTCGGTTCGACCTTGTATCTAACTCAGATGTTTTTCATGGGTTCAACTGCATCCAGAAAGGGACAGTTTCCTGATGGGTCATTGTATCTGGCCCGAGACCCTGTTTCGGTTTGTCCCTGTATCTGACTCGGATATTTTACTTGGGTTTCACTGTATCTGGCCTGGCTACCTGTTTCGATTCGAACCTGTGTCTGACTCATATATTTTTCATGGATTCAACTGCAACTGGAAAAGGACTGTTTCCTGGTGGGTCAATGTATCTGGCCCGAGACCCTGTTCCGGTTTGTCCCTGTATCTGACACGCATATTTTCATTGGGTATCACTGTATCTGGCCCGGCTCCTTGTTTCGTAGTGGCAGAAGGTGTCTGGAACCGTCAGCTAACTTGCACAGCAAACAAGACCATCTTCCACATAAAATATGGTGAACCGGTCTTCATATCAATTGAACCTCTGTCTGTTAGCTTTCTAATGGTACCAGTTTCAGGTCCATATGATATGTACAACTCAAGTTATGACCCAAATACTGCATGTAGGTCAGGATCCTGCGACAGCATGTCTTCTCTGGCTTCCAGGCTGCATATGACCTTCTGAACGTCCGAATTAGCTTTGGAGCCCTGAAAGAAAGTTGTAGAAAATTCTCTCAGCTTTCCAACAAGGTATGACTCGGAATTTTTGGACATACAGAACAAAAGATATGCCTGAAACACAGAGACAGCATATAATGTCCAGTATTGCTGGAAATTGCAATTAAGCATAAATGGATCCTAAGTCATGAAATGAGGTCTAAGTCTATGCAATTCAGCCCAAAAGAGGTTTAAAAGACTAGGTATGAGGAATAACTATTGTATAAAAAGTGTGTTCATCAAACTTGTATATGACTCGAATGTTTTTCATGGGTTCAACTGCATCCAGAAAAGGACAGTTTCCTGGTGGGTCATTGTATCTGGCCCGAGACTCTGTTTTGGTTCGTCCCTCTATCTGACTCTGCTATTTTTCTTGGGTTTCACTATATCTGGGAAGGAAATGTTTCCTNTCGGTTCATACCTGTATCTGACTCAGATATTTTTCTTGGGTTTCACAGTATCTCGGAAGCAAATCTTTCCTTGTGGGTCATTGTATCTGGCACGGGACCCTATTCGGTTTGCCCCTGTATCTAACTCAAATATTTTTCTTAGGTTTCACAGTATCTATTTTGGCTCCCTGTCAGGTTCGTACCTGTATCTGACTCTGATATTTTTCTTGGGTTTCACTGTATCCGGGAAGGGACTGTTTACTGTTGGGTCATTGTATCTGCCCTGGGGCCCTGTTTCGATTTGTACCTGTATCTGACTCAAATATTTTTCATGAGTTCAACTGGATCCAGAAAGGGACAGTTTATTTTTGGGTCATTGTCTTTGGCCCGAGACCCTGTTTCGGTTCGTCCCTATATCTGACTTGGATATTTTAATATGATTTCACTATATCAGGCCTGGTTCCCTGTTACGGTTCGAACCTGTATCTGACTCGGATATTTTTCATGGGTTCAACTCCATCTGGAAAGAGATTGTTTCCTGGTGGGTCACTGTATCTGGCCCGAGAATCTGTTTCGGTTCGTCCCTCTATCTGACTCAAATATTATTCTTGGGTTTCACTCTATCTGGCCTGATCCTTGTTTCGGTTCGTATCTATATCTAACTCGGATATTTAACTTGGGTTTCACTGTATATGGTTTGGCTCCCTGTCAAATTCGTACTTGTATCTAACTCAGAAATTTATCTTGGGTTTCACTATATCTGGGAAGGGACTGTTTCCTGGTGGCTCATTGTATCTGGCCTGGGTCCCTGTTTCGGTTCGTACCTATATCTGACTCGGACTTTTTCCTTGGGGTTCACTGTATCTAGGAAGGGACTGTTTACTTTTGGGTCATTGTATCTAACCCGGGGCCCTGTTTTGGTTTGTCCCTATATCTGACTCGGATATTTTTCTTGGGTTTCACTGTATCTGGCCTGGCTCCCTGTTTCAGTTCAAACGTGTATCTGACTCGGAAGTTTTTCATGGGTTCACCTGCATCCAGAAAGGGACAGTTTCCTTGTGGGTCATTGTATCTGGCCCGAGACCCTGTTTCGGTTCGTCCCTGTATCTGACACGGATATTTTACTTGGGTTTCACTGTATCTGGCATGGCTACCTGTTTCAGTTTGAACCTGTGTTTGAGTCGGATATTTTTCATGGGCTCAAGTGCATTCGGAAAGGGACTGTTTCCTGGTGGGTCATTGTATCTGGACCGAGACCCTGTTTCGGTTCGTCCCTGTATCTAACTCGAATATTTTAATGGGGTATCACTGTATCTGGCTTGGCTCCTTGTTTCGGTTCGAACCTGTATCTGACTCGGATATTTTTCATGGGCTCAACTGCATCCGAAAAGGGACAGTTTCCTGGTGGGTCATTGTATCTGGCCCGAGACCCCGTTTCGGTCCTTCCCTGTATCTTACTCGGATTTTTTACTTGGGTTTCACTGTATCTAGCCTGGCTACCTATTTTGGTTCGAACCTGTGTCTGACTCGGATATTTTTTCTTGGGTTTCGTTGTATCTGGCCTGGGACTATTTCTTGGTGGGTCATTATATCTGACCCGAGATACTGTTTCAGTTCGTCGCTGTATCTGACTCGAATATTTTTCTTGGGTTTCACTGTATCTGGGAAGGGACTGTTTCCTGGTGGCTCATTGTATCTGGCCTGGGTCGCTGTTTCAGTTCGTACCTATATCTGACTCGGTTATTTTCCCTGGGGTTCACTGTATCTGGGAAGGGATTCTTTATTGTTGGGTCATTGTATCTAGCTTGGGGCCCTGTTTCGATTTGTCCCTGTATCTGACNGTATCTGGCCTGGGACTATTTCTTGGTGGGTCATTATATCTGACCCGAGATACTGTTTCAGTTCGTCGCTGTATCTGACTCGAATATTTTTCTTGGGTTTCACTGTATCTGGGAAGGGACTGTTTCCTGGTGGCTCATTGTATCTGGCTTGGGTCGCTGTTTCAGTTCGTACCTATATCTGACTCGGTTATTTTCCCTGGGGTTCACTGTATCTGGGAAGGGATTCTTTACTGTTGGGTCATTGTATCTAGCCTGGGGCCCTGTTTCGATTTGTCCCTGTATCTGACTCGAATATTTTTCTTGGTTTTCACTTTATCTGGCCTGGCTCTCTGTTTCGGTTCAAACTTGTATCTAACTCAGATGTTTTTCATGGGTTCAACTGCATCTAGAAAGGGATAGTTTCCTGATGGGTCATTGTATCTGGCCCGAGACCCTGTTTCGGTTCGACTCTGTATCTGACTCGGATATTTGACTTGGGTTTCACTGTATCTGGCCTGGCTACCTGTTTCGCTTCAAACCTGTGTCTGACTCATATTTTTCATGGGTTCAACTGCAACTGGAAAGGGACTGTTTCCTGGTGGGATGTTTCGGTTCGTCCCTGTATTTGACTCGGATATTTTCATTGGGTATCACTGTATCTGGCCCGGCTCCCTGTTTCGATTCGAACCTGTATCTGACACGGATATTTTTCATGGGTTCAACTACATCCAGAAATGGACTTTTTGCTGGTGGGTCATTGTATCTGGCCCGAGACCCAATTTCGGTTCGTCCCTGTATCTGACTCGGTTATTTTACTTGGGTTTCACTGTTTCTGGCCTGGGTACCTGTTTCGGTTTGAACCTTTGTCTGACAAGGATATTTTTTCTTGGGTTTCATTGTATCTGGCCTGAGACTATTTCTTGTTGGGTCATTATATCTGAACTGAGATACTGTTTCGGTTTGTCGCTGTATCTGACTCGGATATTTTTCTTGGGTTTCACTGTATCTGGGAAGGCACTGTTTCCTGGTGGCTCATTGTATCTGCCCTGTGTCCCTTTCTCGGTTAGTACCTATATCTAACTCGGATATTTTTCTTAAGTTTCACTTTATCTGGCCTAGCTCACTGTTTCGGTTCGAACTTGTATCTGACTCGAATGTTTTTCATTGGTTCAACTGCATCTAGTAAGGGACAGTTTCCTTGTGGGTAATTGTATCTGGCTTGAGACCCTGTTTCGGTTCGTCCCTGTATCTGACTCAGATATTTTTTGTGGGTTTCGATGTATCTGGCATTGCTCCCTGTTTCGGTTCGAACTTGTATCTGACTCAAATATTTTTCTGGGGTTTCACTGTATCTAGGAAGAGAATGTTTCCTAGTGGGTCATTGTATCAGACCCGGGACCCTATTTCGGTTCGTCCCTATATCTAACTCGGATATTTTACTACTGTATCTGGTTTGGCTCCCTATCAAGTTCGTACATGTATCTGACTCAGATAGTTTTCTTGGGTTTCACTATATCTGTGAAGGGACTGTTTCCTGGTGGCTCATTGTATCTGGCCTGGGACCCTGTTTCGGTTCGTACCTATATCTGACTCATATATTTTCCTTGGGGTTCACTGTATCTAGGAAGGGACTGTTTACTGTTGGGTCATTGTATCTAGCCCGGGGCCCTGTTTTGGTTTGTCCCTGTATCTGACTCGGATATTTTTCTTGGGTTTCACTGTATCTGGCCTGGCTCCCTGTTTCGGTTTGAATTTGTATCTGACTTGAATGTTTTTCATGGGTTCAACTGCATCCAGAAATGGACAGTTTACTTGTGGGTCATTGTATCTGGCCCGAGACCCTGTTTCGGTTCGTCCCTTTATCTGACTCAGATATTTTACTTGGGTTTCACTGTAACAGGCCTTGGTCCCTGTTTCGGTTCCTACCTATATCTGACTCGGCTATTTTCCTTGGGGTTGACTGTATCTAGGAAAGGACTGTTTACTGTTGGGTCATTGTATCTAGCCCGGGGCCCTGTTTCGGTTTGACCCTGTATCTGACTCGGATATTTTTCTTGGGTTTCATTGTATCTGGCCTGGCTCCCTGTTTCGGTTCGAACTTGTATCTGACTCGGATGTTTTTCATGGGTTCAACTGCATCCAGAAAGGGAAAGTTTCCTGGTGGGTCATTGTATCTGGCCCGAGACCCTGTTTCGGTTCGTCCCTGTATCTGACTCGGATATTTTAATTGGGTATCACTGTATCTGGCCTGGCTCCCTGTTTCGGTTCGAACCTGTATCTGACTCGGATATTTTTCATGGGTTCAACTGCATCCGGAAAGGGACAGTTTCCTGGTGGGTCATTGTATCTGGCCCGAGACCCTGTTTCGGTTCGTCCCTGTATCTGACTCGGATATTTTAATTGGGTATCACCGTATCTGGCCTGGCTCCCTGTTTCGGTTCGAACCTGTATCTGACTCGGATATTTTTCATGGGTTCAACTGCATCCGGAAAGGGACAGTTTCCTGGTGGGTCATTGTATCTGGCCCGAGACCCTGTTTCGGTTCGTCCCTGTATCAGACTCGGATATTTTACTTGGGTTTCACAGTATCTGGTTTGGCTCCCTGTCAAATTCGTACTTGTATCTGACTCGGATATTTTTCTTGGGTTTCACTATATCTGGGAAGGCACTGTTTCCTGGTGGCTCATTGTATCTGGCCTGGGTCCCTGTTTCGGTTCGTACCTATATCTGACTCGGATATTTTCCTTGGGGTTAACTGTATCTTGGAAGGGACAGTTTACTGTTCGGTCATTGTATCTAGCCCGGGGCCTTGTTTTGGTTTGTCCCTGTATCTGACTCGGATATTTTACTTGGGTTTCACTGTATCTGGCATGGCTACATGTTTCGGTTTGAACCTGTGTCTGAGTCGGATATTTTTCATGGGTTCAACTGCATCCGGAAAGGGACTATTTCCTGGTGGGTCATTGTATCTGGCCCGAGACCCTGTTTCGGTTCGTCCCTGTATTTGACTCGGATATTTTAATTGGGTATCACAGTATCTGGCCTGGCTGCCTCTTTCGGTTCGAACCTGTATCTGACTCGGATATTTTTCATGGGTTCAACTGCATCCGAAAAGGGACAGTTTCCTGGTAGGCCATTGTATCTGGCCAGAGACCCTGTTTCAGTTCGTCCCTCTATCTGACTTGGATATTTTAATTTGGTATCACAGTATCTGGCCTGGCAGCCTGTTTCGGTTCGAACCTGTATCTGACTCGGATATTTTTCATGGGTTCAACTGCATCCGGAAAGGGACAGTTTCCTAGAGGGTCATTGTATCTGGCCCGAGACCCAGTTTCGGTCCTTCCCTGTATCTGACTCGGATTTTTTACTTGGGTTTCACTGTATCTGGCTTGGCTCCCTGTTTCGGTTCGAACTTGTATCTGACTCGGATATTTTTCATGGGTTCAACTGAATCCGGAAATGGACAGTTTCCTAGTGGGTCATTGTATCTGGGAAGTGACTGTTTCCTGGTGGCTCATTGTATCTGGCTTGGGTCCCTGTTTCGGTTCGTACCTATATCTGACTCGGATATTTTTCTTGGGGTTCACTGTATCTAGGAAGGGACTGTTTACTGTTCGGTCATTGCATCTAGCCCGGAGCCCTGTTTTGGTTTGTCCCTGTATCTGGCTCGGATATTTTTCTTGGGTTTCACTATATCTGGGAAGGGACTGTTTCCTGGTGGCTCATTGTATCTGGCTTGGGTCCCTGTTTCGGTTCGTACCTATATCTGACTCGGATATTTTTCTTGGGGTTCACTGTATCTAGGAAGGGACTGTTTACTGTTCGGTCATTGCATCTAGCCCGGAGCCCTGTTTTGGTTTGTCCCTGTATCTGGCTCGGATATTTTTCTTGGGTTTCACTATATCTGGGAAGGGACTGTTTCCTGGTGGCTCATTGTATCTAGCCTGGGTCCCTGTTTCGGTTCGTACCTATATCTGACTCGGATATTTTCCTTGGGGTTAACTGTATCTTGGAAGGGACAGTTTACTGTTCGGTCATTGTATCTAGCCCGGGGCCTTGTTTTGGTTTGTCCCTGTATCTGACTCGGATATTTTACTTGGGTTTCACTGTATCTGGCATGGCTACATGTTTCGGTTTGAACCTTTGTCTGAGTCGGATATTTTTCATAGGTTCAACTGCATCCGGAAAGGGACTATTTCCCGGTGGGTCATTGTATCTGGCCCGAGACCCTGTTTCGGTACGTCCCTGTGTCTAACTCGGATATTTTAAATGGGTATCACCGTATCTGGCCTGGCTCCCTGTTTCGGTTCGAACCTGTATCTGACTCGGATACTTTTCGTTGGTTCAACTGCATCCGAAAAGGGACAGTTTCCTGGTGGGTCATTGTATCTGGCCCGAGACCCTGTTTCGGTTCGTCCCTGTATCTGACTCGGATATTTTACTTGGGTTTCACTGTATCTGGCATGGCTACCCGTTTCGGTTTGAACCTGTGTCTGAGTCGGATATTTTTCATCGGTTCAACTGCATCCGGAAAGGGACAGTTTCCTGGTGGGTCATTGAATCTGGCCCGAGGCCCTGTTTCTGTTCGTCCCGGTATCTGACTCGGATATTTTAATTGCGTATCACCGTATCTGGCATGGCTCCCTGTTTCGGATCGAACATGTATCTGACTCGGATATTTTTCATGGGTTCAACTGCATCCGGAAAAGGACAGTTTCCGGGTGGGTCATTGTATCTGGCCCGAGACCCTGTTTCGGTTCGTCCCTGTATCTGACTCGGATATTTTAATTGGGTATCACCGTATCTGGCCTGGCTCCCTGTTTCGGTTCGAACCTGTATCTGACTCGGATATTTTTCATGGGTTCAACTGCATCCGGAAAGGGACAGTTTCCTGGTCGGTCATTGTATCTGGCCCGAGACCCTGTTTCGGTTCGTCCCTGTATCAGACTCGGATATTTTACTTGGGTTTCACTGTATCTGGTTTGGCTCCCTGTCAAATTCGTACTTGTATCTGACTCGGATATTTTTCTTGGGTTTCACTATATCTGGGAAGGGACTGTTTGCTGGTGGCTCATTGTATCTGGCCTGGGTCCCTGTTTCGGTTCGTACCTATATCTGACTCGGATATTTTCCTTGGGGTTAACTGTATCTTGGAAGGGACAGTTTACTGTTCGGTCATTGTATCTAGCCCGGGGCCTTGTTTTGGTTTGTCCTTGTATCTGACTCGGATATTTTACTTGGGTTTCACTGTATCTGGCATGGCTACATGTTTTGGTTAGAACCTGTGTCTGAGTCGGATATTTTTCATGGGTTCAACTGCATCCAGAAAGGGACTATTTCCTGGTTGGTCATTGTATCTGGCCCGAGACCCTGTTTCGGTTCGTCCCTGTATTTGACTCGGATATTTTAATTGGGTATCACAGTATCTGGCCTGGCTGCCTCTTTCGGTTCGAACCTGTATCTGACTCGGATATTTTTCATGGGTTCAACTGCATCCGAAAAGGGACAGTTTCCTGGTAGGCCATTGTATCTGGCCAGAGACCCTGTTTCAGTTCGTCCCTCTATCTGACTTGGATATTTTAATTTGGTATCACAGTATCTGGCCTGGCAGCCTGTTTCGGTTCGAACCTGTATCTGACTCGGATATTTTTCATGGGTTCAACTGCATCCGGAAAGGGACAGTTTCCTAGAGGGTCATTGTATCTGGCCCGAGACCCAGTTTCGGTCCTTCCCTGTATCTGACTCGGATTTTTTACTTGGGTTTCACTGTATCTGGCTTGGCTCCCTGTTTCGGTTCGAACTTGTATCTGACTCGGATATTTTTCATGGGTTCAACTGAATCCGGAAATGGACAGTTTCCTAGTGGGTCATTGTATCTGGGAAGTGACTGTTTCCTGGTGGCTCATTGTATCTGGCTTGGGTCCCTGTTTCGGTTCGTACCTATATCTGACTCGGATATTTTTCTTGGGGTTCACTGTATCTAGGAAGGGACTGTTTACTGTTCGGTCATTGCATCTAGCCCGGAGCCCTGTTTTGGTTTGTCCCTGTATCTGGCTCGGATATTTTTCTTGGGTTTCACTATATCTGGGAAGGGACTGTTTCCTGGTGGCTCATTGTATCTAGCCTGGGTCCCTGTTNGGGACAGTTTCCTAGTGGGTCATTGTATCTGGCCCGAGACCCAGTTTCGGTCCTTCCCTGTATCTGACTCGGATTTTTTACTTGGGTTTCACTGTATCTGGCTTGGCTCCCTGTTTCGGTTCGAACTTGTATCTGACTCGGATATTTTTCATGGGTTCAACTGAATGCGGAAATGGACAGTTTCCTAGTGGGTCATTGTATCTGGCCCGAGACCCAGTTTTAGTCCTTCCCTGTATCTGACTCGGATTTTTTACTTGGGTTTCACTGTATCTGACCTGGCTACCTGTTTCGGTTCGAACCTGTGTCTGACTCGGATATTTTTTCTTTGGTTTCATTGTATCTGGTCTGGGACTATTTCTTGGTCGGTCATTATATTTGACCCGAGATACTGTTTCGGTTCCTCGCTGTATCTGACTCGAATATTTTTCTTAGGTCTCACTGTATCTGGGAAGGGACTGTTTCCTGGTGGCTCATTGTATCTGACTTGGGTCCCTGTTTCGGTTCGTACCTATATCTGACTCGTATATTTTCCTTGGGGTTCACTGTATCTGGGAAGGAACTGTTTACTGTTGGGTGATTGTATCTAGCCCAGGGCCCTGTTTCGGTTCGTCCCTGTATCTGACTCGGATATTTTTCTTGGGTTTCACTGTATCTGGCCTGGCTCCCTGTTTCGGTTCGAACTTGTATCTGACTCGGATGTTTTTCATGGGTTCAATGCATCCAGAAAGGGACAGTTTCCTGGTGGGTCATTGTATCTGGCCCGAGACCCTGTTTCGGTTCGTCCCTTTATCTGACTCAGATATTTTTCTTGGGTTTCAATTTATCTAGCCTGATCTACGTTTCGGTTCATACCTGTATCTGACTCAGATATTTTTCTTGGGTTTCACAGTATCTGGGAAGGAAATGTTTCCTTGTGGGTCATTGTATCTGACCCGGGACCCAATTTCGGTTGGTCCCTATATCTAACT
This sequence comes from Cercis canadensis, assembly GCA_003255065.1. Classification (NCBI taxonomy): domain Eukaryota; kingdom Viridiplantae; phylum Streptophyta; class Magnoliopsida; order Fabales; family Fabaceae; genus Cercis; species Cercis canadensis. Next base: position 11,718 of record QAOA01003848.1, on the reverse strand, counting down.
CGGATATTTTACTTGGGTTTCACTTTATCTGGTTTGGCTCCCTGTCAAATTCGTACTTGTATCTGACTCGGATATTTTTCTTGGGTTTCACTATATTTGGGAAGGGACTGTTTCCTGGTGGCTCATTGTATCTGGCCTGGGTCCCTGTTTCGATTCGTACCTATATCTGACTCAGACTTTTTCCTTGGGGTTCACTTTATCTTGGAAGGGACTGTTTACTGTTGGGTCATTGTATCTAGCTCGGGGCCTTGTTTTGGTTTGTCCCTGTATCTGACTCGAATATTTTTCTTGGGTTTCATTGTATCTGGCATGGATACCTGTTTCGGTTTGAACCTGTGTTTGAGTCGGATATTTTTCATGGGTTCAACTGCATCCGGAAAGGGACTGTTTCCTGGTGGGTCATTGTATCTGGATCGAGACCCTGTTTCGGTTCGTCCCTGTATCTGACTCAGATATTTTTCTTGGGTGTCACTGTGTCTGGCCTGGGGCCCTGTTCGGTTCGAACTTGTATCTGACTCAAATATTTTTCTGGGGTTTCACTGTATCTGGGAAAAGAATGTTTCCTAGTGGGTTATTGTATCTGACCCGGGACCCTATTTCGGTTGGTCCCTATATCTAACTCGGATATTTTACTTAGGTTTCACTGTATTTGGTTTGGCTCCCTGTCAAATTCGTAATTGTATCTGACTCGGATATTTTTCTTGGGTTTCACTATATCTGGGAAGGGACTGTTTCCTGGTGGCTCATTGTATCTGGCCTGGGTCGCTGTTTCGGTTCGTACCTATATCTGACTCGGATATTTTTCTTGGGTTTCACTATATCCAGGAAGGGACTGTTTACTGTTCGGTCATTATATCTAGCCCGGGGCCCTGTTTTGGCTTTTCCCTGTATCTGACTCGGATATTTTTCTTGGGTTTCACTATATCTAGGAAGGGACTGTTTCCTGGTGGCTCATTGTATCTGGCCTGGGTCCCTGCTTCGGTTCGTACCTATATCTGACTCGGATATTTTCCTTGGGGTTCACTGTATCTTGGAAAGGACAGTTTACTGTTCGGTCATTGTATCTAGCCCGGGGCCCTGTTTTGGTTTGTCCCTGTATCTGACTCGGATATTTTACTTGGGTTTCTCTGTATCTGGCATGGCTACCTGTTTCCGCTTGAACCTGTGTCTGAGTCGGATATTTTTCATGGGTTCAACTGCATCCGGAAAGGGATTATTTCCTTGTGGGTCATTGTATCTGGCCCGAGACCCTGATTCGGTTCGTCCCTGTATCTGACACGGATATTTTAATTGCGTATCACCGTATCTGGCCTGGCTCCCTGTTTCGATTCGAACCTGTATCTGACTCGGATATTTTTCATGGGTTCAACTGTATCCGGAAAGGGACAGTTTCCTGGTGGGTAATTGTATCTGGCCCGAGACCCTGTTTCAGTTCGTCCCTGTATCTGACTCGGATATTTTACTTGGGTTTCACTGTATCTGGAATGGCTACCTGTTTCGGTTTGAACCTGTGTCTGAGTCGGATATTTTTCATGGGTTCAACTGCATCCGGAAAGGGACTATTTCCTGGTGGGTCATTGTATCTGGCCTGAGACCTAGTTTCAGTCCTTCCCTGTATCTGACTCAGATTTCTTACTTGGGGTTCACTGTATCTGACCTGGCTACCTGTTTCGGTTCGAACCTGTGTCTGACTCGGATATTTTTTCTTGGGTTTCATTGTATCTGGCCTGGGACTATTTCTTGGTAGGTCATTATATCTGACCCGAGATACTGTTTCGGTTCGTCGCTGTATCTGACTCGAATATTTTTCTTGGGTCTCATTGTATCTGGGAAGGGACTGTTTCCTGGTGGCTCATTGTATCTGACCTGGGTCCCTGTTTCGGTTCGTACCTAAATCTGACTCGAATATTTTCCTTGGGGTTCACTGTATCTAGGAAGGGACTGTTTACTGTTGGGTCATTGTATCTAGCCCAGGGCCCTGTTTCGGTTCGTCCCTGTATCTGACTCGGATATTTTTACTTGGGTTTCACTGTATCTGGCATGGCTACCTGTTTTGGTTTGAACCTGTGTCTGAGTCGGATATTTTTCATGGGTTCAACTGCATCCGGAAAGGGACTGTTTCCTGGTGGGTCATTGTATCTGGACCGAAACCCTGTTTCGGTTCGTCCCTGTATCTGACTCGGATATTTTTCTTGCATTTCACTGTATCTGGGAAGGGAATGTTTCGTAGTGGGTCATTGTATCTGACCCGGGACCCTATTTCGGTTGGTCCCTATATCTAACTCGGATATTTTTCTTGAGTTTCACTGTATCTGGCCTGGGTCCCTGTTTCGGTTCGAACCTGTATCTGACTCAGATATTTTTCTTGCATTTCACTGTATTTGGGAAGGGAATGTTTCGTAGTGGGTCATTGTATCTGACCCGGGACCCTATTTCGGTTGGTCCCTATATCTAACTCGGATATTTTTCTTGGGTTTCACTTTATCTGGTTTGGCTCCCTGTCAAATTCGTACTTGTATCTGACTCGGATATTTTTCTTGGGTTTCACTATATCTAGGAAGGGACTATTTCCTGGTGGGTCATTGTATCTGGCCTGGGTCCCTGTTTCGGTTCGTACCTATATCTGACTCGGACTTTTTCCTTGGGGTTCACTGTATCTAGGAAGGGACTGTTTTCTGTTGGGTCATTCTATCTAGCCCGGGGCCCTGTTTTGGTTTGTCGCTGTATCTGACTCGAATATTTTAATTGGGTATCATTGTATCTGGCCTGGCTCCCTGTTTCGGTTCGAACCTGTATCTGACTCGGATATTTTTCATGGGTTCAACTGCATCCAGAAAGGGAAAGTTTCCTTGTGGGTCATTGTATCTGGCCCGAGACCCTATTTCGGTTCGTCCCTGTATCTGACTCGGATATTTTACTTGGGTTTCACTGTATCTGGCATGGCTACTTGTTTCAGTTTGAACCTGTGTCCGAGTCGGATATTTTTCATGGGTTCAACTGCATCCGGAAAGAGACTGTTTCCTAGTGGGTCATTGTATCTGGACCGAGACGCTGTTTAGGTTCGTCCCTGTATTTGACTCGAATATTTTAATTGGGTATCACTGTATCTGGCCTGGCCCCCTGTTTCGGTTCGAACCTGTATCTGACTTGGATTTTTTTCATTGGTTCAACTACATCCGAAAAGGGACAGTTTCCTGGTGGGTCATTGTATCTGGCCCGAGACCCTGTTTCGGTTCGTCCTTGTATCTAACTCGGATATTTTACTTGGGTTTCACTGTCTCTGGCATGGCTACCTGTTTCGGTTTGAACATGTGTCTGAGTCGGATATTTTTAATTGGGTTCAACTGCATCCGGAAAGGGACTATTTCCTGGTGGGTCATTGTATCTGGCCCGAGACCCTGTTTCGGTTCGTCCCTGTATCTGACTCAGATATTTTAATTGGGTATCACTGTATCTGGCCTGGCTCCCTGTTTCGGTTCGAACTTGTATCTGACTCGGATATTTTTCATGGGTTCAACTGCATCCGGAAAGGGACAGTTTGCTGGTGGATCATTGTATCATGGCTGAGACCCTGTTTCGGTTCGTCCCTGTATCTAACTCGGATATTTTAAATGGGTATCACAGTATCTGGCCTGCCTGCCTGTTTCAGTTCGAACCTGTATCTGACTCGGATAATTTTCATGGGTTCAACTGCATCTGGAAAGGGACAGTTTCCTGGTTGGACATTGTATCTGGCCCGAGACCCAGTTTCAGTCCTTCCCTGTATCTGACTCGGATTTTTTACTTGGGTTTCACTGTATCTGGCCTGGCTCCCTGTTTCGGTGCGAAACTGTATATGACTCGGATAATTTTCATGGGTTCAACTGCATCGGGAAAGGGACAGTTTCCGGGTTGGTCATTGTATCTGGCCCGAGACCCAATTTCGGTCCTTCCCTGTATCTGACTCGGATTTTTTACTTGGGTTTCACTGTATCTGACCTGGCACCCTGTTTCGGTTCGAACCTGTGTCTGTCTCGGATATTTTTTCATGGGTTTCATTGTATATGGCCTGGGACTATTTCTTGGTGGGTCATTATATCTGACCCGAGATACTGTTTCGGTTCGTCGCTGTATCTGACTCGTATATTTTTCTTGGGTCTCACTATATCTGGGAAGGGACTGTTTCCTGGTGGCTCATTGTATCTGACCTGGGTCCCTATTTCGGTTCGTACCTATATCTGACTCGAATATTTTCCTTGGGGTTCACTGTATCTGGGAACGGACTGTTTACTGTTTGGTCATTGTATCTAGCCCGGGTCCCTGTTTCGGTTCGTCCCTGTATCTGACTCGGATATTTTTCTTGGGTTTCACTGTATCTGGCCTGGCTCCCTGTTTCGGTTCGAACTTGTATTTGACTCGGATGTTTTTCATGGGTTCAATGCATCCAGAAAGGGACAGTTTCCTGGTGGGTCATTGTATCGGCTCGAGTCCCTGTTTCGGTTCGTCCGTCTATCTGACTCGGATATTTTTCTTGGGTTTCACTGTATCTGGCCTGATCCTTGTTTCGATTCATACCTGTATTTGACTCAGATATTTTTCTTGGGTTTAACAGTATCTGGGAAGTAAATGATTCCTTGTGGGTCATTGTATCTGGCATGGGACCCTATTTCGGTTCGCCCCTGTATCTGACTCAAATATTTTTCTTGGGTTTCACTGTATCTGTTTTGGCTCCCTGTCAGGTTCGTACTTGTATCTGACTCTAATATTTTTCTTCGGTTTCACTGTATCCGGAAAGGGACTGTTTACTGTTGGGTCATTGTATCTGCCCTGGGGCCCTGTTTCGGTTCGTCCCTGTATTTGACTCAAATATTTTTCATGGGTTCAACTGGATCCGGAAAGGGATAGTTTACTATTGGGTCATTGTATCTGGCCCGAGACCCTGTTTCGGTTCGTCCCTATATCTGACTCGGATATTTTAATTGGATTTCACTGTATCTGGCCTGGTTACCTGTTACGGTTCGAACCTGTATCTGACTCGGATATTTTTCATGGGTTCAACTCCATCTGGAAAGAGATTGTTTCCTGTTGGGTCATTGTATCTGGCCCGAGAATCTGTTTCGGTTCGTCCCTCTATCTGACTCAAATATATTTCTTGGGTTTCACTCTATCTGGCCTGATCCTTGTTTCGGTTCGTACCTGTATCTGACTCAGATATTTTTCTTGGGTTTCACTGTATATGGGAAGGGAATGTTTCCTAGTGGGTCATCGTATCTGACCCGGGACCCTATTTCGGTTGGTCCCTATATCTAACTCGGATATTTTACTTGGGTTTCACTGTATCTGGTTTAGCTCCCTGTCAAATTCGTACTTGTATCTGACTCGGATATTTTTCTTGGTTTTCACTATATCTGGGCATGGACTGTTTCCTGGTGGCTCATTGTATCTGGCCTGGGTCCCTGTTTCGGTTCGTACCTATATCTGACTTGGACTTTTTCCTTGGGGTTCACTGTATCTAGGAAGGGACTGTTTACTGTAGGGTCATTGTATCTAGCCCGGGGCCCTGTTTTGGTTTGTCGCTGTATCTGACTCGAATATTTTTCTTGGGTTTCACTGTATCTGGCCTGGCTCCCTGTTTCGGTTCGAACTTGTATCTGACTCGGATGTTTTTCATGGGTTCAATTGCATCCTAAAAGGGACAGTTTCCTTGTGGGTCATTGTATCTAGCCCGAGACCCTGTTTCGGTTCGTCCCTGTATCTGACTCGTATATTTTACTTGGATTTCACTGTATCTGGCATGGCTACCTGTTTCAGTTTGAACCTGTGTCTGACTCGGATATTTTTCATGGGTTCAACTGCATCCGGAAAGGGACAGTTTCCGGGTGGGTCATTGTATCTAGCCCGAGACCCCGTTTCGGTCCTTCCCTGTATCTGACTCGGATTTTTTACTGGGGTTTCACTGTATCTGGCCTGGCTACCTATTTTGTTTCGAACCTGTGTCTGACTCGGATATTTTTTCTTGGGTTTCATTGTATCTGGCCTGGGACTATTTCTTGGTGGGTCATTATATCTGTCCCGAGATACTGTTTCGATTCGTCGCTGTAGCTGACTCGAATATTTTTCTTGGGTTTCACTGTATCTGGGAAGGGACTGTTTCCTGGTGGCTCATTGTATCTGGCCTGGGTCCCTGTTTCAGTTCGTACCTATATCCGACTCGGTTAATTTCCTTCGGGTTCACCGTATCTGCGAAGGGACTGTTTACTGTTGGGTCATTGTATCTAGCCCGGGGCCCTGTTTTGGTTTGTCCCTGTATCTGACTCGGATATTTTTGTTGGGTTTCACTGTTTCTGGCCTGGCTCCCTGTTTCGGTTTGAACTTGTATCTGACTCGGATGTTTTTCATTGGTTCAACTGCTCCCAGAAAGGGACAGTTTCCTTGTGGGTCATTGTATCCTGCCCGAGACCCTGTTTCGGTTTGTCCCTGTATCTGAATCGGTTATTTTAATTGGGTATCACTGTATCTGGCCTCGCTCCCTGTTTCGGTCCGAACCTGTATTAGACTCGGGTATTTTTCATGGGTTCAACTGCATCCGGAAAGGGACATTTTCTTGGTGGGTCATTGTATCTGGCCCGAGACCCCGTTTCGGTCCTTCCCTGTATCTGACTCGAATTTTTTACTTGGGTTTCACTGTATCTGGCCTGGCTACCTGTTTCGGTATGAACCTGTGTCTGACTCGGATATTTTTTCTTGGGTTTCATTGTATCTAACCTGGGACTATTTCTTGGTGGGTCATTATATCTGACCCGAGATACTGTTTCGGTTCGTCGCTTTATCTGACTCGAATATTTTTCTTGGGTTTCACTGTATCTGAGAAGGGACTGTTTCCTAGTGGCTTATTGTATTTGCCTGGGTCCCTGTTTCGGTTCGTACCTATATCTGATTCAGTTATTTTCCTTGGGGTTCACTGTATCTGGGAAGGGACTGTTTACTGTTGGGTCATTGTATCTAGCTTGAAGCCCTGTTTCGGTTCGTCCCAGTATCTAACTCGGATATTTTTCTTGGTTTTCACTGTATCTGGCCTGGCTACCTGTTTCTATTCGAACCTGTGTCTGACTCATATATTTTTCATGGATTCAACTGCAACTGGAAATGGACTGTTTCCTGGTGGGTCATTGTATCTGACTCGGATATTTTCATTGGGTATCACTGTATATGGCCCAGCTCCCTGTTTCGGTTCGAACCTGTATCTGACTCGGATATTTTTCATGGGTTCAACTACATCCAGAAATGGACTGTTTGCTGTTGGGTCATTGTATCTGGCCCAAGACCCAATTTTGGTTCGTCCCTGTATCTGACTCGGTCATTTTACTTGGGTTTCGCTGTTTCTAGCCTGGCTATCTGTTTCGGTTCGAACCTGTGTCTGACTCGGATATTTTTTCTTGGGTTTCATTGTATCTGGCCTGGGACTATTTCTTGGTCGGTCATTATATCAGACTCGAGATACTGTTTCGGTTCGTCGCTGTATCTGACTCGAATATTTTTCTTGGGTTTCACTGTATCTGGGAAGGGACTGTTTCCAGGTGGCTCATTGTATTTGGCCTGGGTCCTTGTTTCGGTTCGTACCTATATCTGACTCGGTTATCTTCCTTGGGGTTCACTATTTCGATTCGTCCCTGTATCTAACTCGGATATTTTTCTTGGTTTTCACTGTATCTGGCCTGTCTTTCTGTTTCGGTTCGAACTTGTATCTAGCTCAGATGTTTTTCATGGGTTCAACTGCATCCAGAAAGGGACAGTTTCCTGATGGGTCATTGTATCTGGCCCGAGACCCTGTTTCGGTTTGTCCCTGTATCTGACTCGGATATTTTACTTGGGTTTCACTGTATCTGGCCTGGCTACCTGTTTCGATTTGAACCTGTGTCTAACTCATATATTTTTCATGGATTCAACTGCAACTGGAACGGGACTGTTTCCTGGTGGGTCATTGTATCTAGCCCGAGACCCTGTTCCGGTTTGTCCCTGTATCTGACTCGGATATTTTCATTGGGTATCACTGTATCTGGCCCGGCTCCCTTTTTCGGTTCGAACCTGTATCTGACTCAGATATTTTTCATGGGTTCAACTACATCCAGAAATGGACTGTTTGCTGGTGGGTCATTGTATCTGGCCCGAGACCCAATTTCGGTTCGTCCCTGTATCTGACTCAGTCATTTTACTTGGGTTTCGCTGTTTCTGGGTTGGCTTCCTGTTTCGGTTCGAACCTGTGTCTGACTCGGATATTTTTTCTTGGGTTTCATTGTATCTGGCCTGGGACTATTTCTTGGTAGGTCATTATATCTGACCCGAGATACTGTTTCGGTTACTCGCTGTATCTGACTCGAATATTTTTCTTGGGTTTAATTGTATCTGGGAAGGTACTGTTTGCTGGTGGCTCATTGTATTTGGCCTGGGTCCCTGTTTTGGTTCGTACCTATATCTGACTCGGTTATTTTCCTTGGGGTTCGCTGTATCTGGGAAGGGACTGTTTACTGTTGGGTCATTGTATCTAGCCCGGGGCCCTGTTTCGGTTCGTCCCTGTATCTAACTAGGATATTTTTCTTGGTTTTCACTGTATCTGGCCTAGCTCTCTGTTTCGGTTCGAACTTGTATCTAACTCAGATGTTTTTCATGGGTTCAACTGCATCAAGAAAGGGATAGTTTCCTGATGGGTCATTGTATCTGGCCCGAGACCCTGTTTCGGTTTGTCCCTGTATCTGACTCGGATATTTTACTTGGGTTTCACTGTATCTGGCCTGGCTACCTGTTTCGATTCGAACCTGTGTCTGACTCATATATTTTTCATGGATTCAACTGCAACTGGAAAGGGACTGTTTCCTGGTGGGTCATTGTATCTGGCCCAAGACCCTGTTCCGGTTTGTCCCTGTATCTGACTCCAATATTTTCAATGGGTATCACTGTATCTGGCCCGGCTCCCTGTTTCGGTTTGAACCTGTATCTGACTCGGATATTTTTCATGGGTTCAACTACATCCAAAAATGGATTGTTTGCTGGTGGGTCATTGTATCTGGCACGAGACCCAATTTCGGTCCGGCCCTGTATCTGACTCGGTCATTTTACTTAGGTTTCGCTGTTTCTGGCTTGGCTACCTGTTTCGGTTCGAACCTGTGTCTGACTCGGATATTTTTTCTTGGGTTTCATTGTATCTGGCCTGGGACTATTTCTTGGTAGGTCATTGATGAGCTGCCGAGGCTCCTCAAATTACTTAATGTTTTAGGTCGGTTACCTAGCTTTTTGCAGCATAGGACAGCCCTAAGTCGAACCTAAGGATTGTTCTATTTAGTGAATCATATTAAGAAGCATGTAAACAGGGGGGTTTTGTTGGTTTAAGTGCTTGACAGAAATTAATTGAAAGTGGTAAAGTTTAAGAGAAAGCAACCAATCCAAGTCTTTACTAATTCTGATTTAAGTTCATCCTTGATTTCTAAGGATCCATTCAATTATTAACCATGTTCTTGGCCTTTAAAACATATCAAGAAGCCTCTCAATGTTCTATGGATTCCACTGGTTAAGCAACCAGAATTCGGTTCAACAAGGGACTAAATGAATTAAGCAAACATTCAAGTCTAGTTTTACCTAAGTCCATGATCCAGCCAAGGTGATTAATCCATCCAAAAGCTCAGAAACATTAATCAACCATACAATCCTCTTTTATCACATGCAATTAAGCAATCACACATGAAGATCCAAATTCGAATTAAGCAATTCAAACAGAATATTTCAAAGGATTGAAAGAACTTTGATTAACAACTAAAATGAAGAACAACAACTCATAATCTCAAAACCAATAATCAGAATAGCAAAACCTGGATTGATATGTTGGATTAGCCCTCCATGAACAAGAGGAGCTGAAGTTCTTACAAAATATCTAAAAGAAAACTTAAGAACTAAGGAAAGCTCAAAAATCTGTCTAAAATATCTAATGAGGTGGTTATGAATTTCGGCTGCCTCCTTCTTCTGATATAGACCTCCAATTTTACATTTACACCTAAATTGCCCTTAGGGCACACTTGTTCCCATGGGCCTTAGCTTCAATTGGGCTTTGGTTTGGGCCCATTTGGACTTGTCATGAGGAAGTTAGGCCCATTTAAGTGGCAGAAGGTGTCTGGAACCGTCAGTTAACTTGAACAGCAAATAAGACCATCTTCCACATAAAATATGGTAAACCGGTCTTCATATCAATTGAAGCTCTGTCTGTTAGCTTTCCAATGGTACCAGTTTCAGGTCAATATGACATCTACAACTCAAGTTATGACCCAAATACTGCATGTAGGTCAGGATCCTGCGACAGCATGTCTTCTCTGGCTTCCAGGCTGCATATGACCTTCTGAACGTCCGAATTAGCTTTGGAGCCCTGAAAGAAAGTTGTAGACAATTCTCTCAGCTTTCCAACAAGGTATGACTCGGAATTTTTGGACATCCAGAACTCAAGATATGCCTGAAACACAGAGACAGCATATAATGCCCAGTATTGCTGGAAATTGCAATTAAGCATAAATGGATCCTAAGTCATGAAATGAGGTCTAAGTCTATGCAATTCAGCCCAAAAGAGGTTTAAAAGACTAAGTATGAGGAATAACTATTGTATAAAAAGTGTGTTCATCACTCTCAAAGCATCACTACTTTGCCCCCTGTCTAATCTTACAAGGTAATTAGCCCGGGTAAAAGGCTTGTGTGTGTAAAAGTGTTATTGTGTAGTATGTGAGAGGAAACATACATATCAACTCATTTATAACTCACAAGCACAATTCATATAAAATATGAAACAAATAAAAACAAGAAATAATAAACAAAAAGGACCAAACATAATTCAAATATGACAACCAAAAATTAAATGCAATGGCTTAACCCTCTACTGTCCCCAGTGGAGTCGCCAAGCTGTCGCAACGTCCCTTTTCGGGAGCGCGATGCGGAGTGGCGAGATCCCCCCACGCGAGAAGGAATAAAAAGTTAACAATATGCAATAATATGTAAGAAAAAAAAAATGGAGTCGCCACCAATCGTTTTATTCCATTTTTAGGTTNATTTTGAAACAAATGAAATGGTGCGATTGGACACCTAAAAAATTTGGTCTACTTTCAGAGTTTGGATTCGGGGGTTGATTACGTGTAGGGAAGGTATTAGCACCCTACGACGTCCGTTCTTAGANAATTTGGTCTACGTTCAGAGTTTGGATTCGGGGGTTGATTACGTGTAGGGAAGGTATTAGCACCCTACGACGTCCGTTCTTGGAACGGTTACCTATTTAATCTTTTATTATCTTTTAAAGTGAATTAAATTGGTCATAACATTATATTTTAAAATAAATTAACATTGTGTTAGGTTCTGTCAGTCCTTCTGGCGAAACCTAAAAGTATGCCTCAAGACTATTAGGTAGAGTTTGTGATTGTCATTACAATAATCCTCCAATCTATTCCGTCATAAACAAGTTTAACATTTTTAATAATAACTAGAAAATGTATGAAATGTAATTTATTATAAATGCTAGAAAATGAAGTTGAGATTTGTGGAAAAAAAGGTTTTTTTATTGAAAGTCTTTCTTTAACCCACCAGTACATCTGGAAAAGCCAAAGGGACACTCCTCACCTCCGAAATATCAAAGTGTCGTCATCATTATGACTAATTTTGATTATTCCCTCGTCGGTACTTTAATCTACATTTTAAGGTAAAACTATCATATTATGC
>QAOA01003847.1:1750-13187 GCA_003255065.1 Cercis canadensis | reverse complement strand
TGATAAGAAATACAAAGATAATGCATGCATGCAAATGATCAGAGCAGCTTCTTTAATCTTAGGAACCAGGAGAACTGATATTAGAAACACTTATAAATTTTCCTTCCATAATGCATTCTAATATGGCTTTTGTACTTAAAAAAACAGAAAAAAAAAAAAAGCAATTATGCCATGTATGCAGTGGACAAGCCTTTCGTACTATCGAGGGAGCTATTACAAATTAATTTTCTTATTTAATTATTTCACACTAGAGAGAATAGTTAAGAAGAATTTCTTTTAAAAATAGAAAATTGGCCACTCACTGAAAATACAAAAACACCATAGCAGGCTACTGGAAACTTAAAATACCCCAACAATACATCACAAATTAAGACAAGGATAACAATTATCTTAAAAACAAATAATCATTTGCAAAGTGATAATAACCTTGTAGAGAAACCTTATAGAAAGCATTTCTTTAGACACTTGAATAGCTTGCGGATTTTCTTCACTAACCAAACAAGAAAGCGGATGGTGAGGAACAAAATGACTAACAGAAGCAATCCAATCCAAACCAACATGAAGTATGTGAAGCTGACGGCTGTTTCATCGAAAATGTGATCCGGGATCACCATTATCACCCCGAAAAGGTAGGTAGCCGCTAGGGATGTGAGAGAAGCAGACATGGTTATTGAGAGGAACCACATGAGAAACCTATGTCTTAGAGGGATTCCACTTACTAGCAAGAGAGCAGCACTAAGAGATGCAACAAATGAGAAAGTGTTGAACGTTATAAAGTTGAGATAGCGATATGGGTATACGACAGCTAAAACAGCTTGCCCAGTACATATATATCGTGGAGTAATAATTGTACCATTTGAATCATTGCAGTCAATTAGGGTACTTGTGTTCTCAGTACTTGTTTGCACCACCCCACCTGGTGGGTTAAGACCAGCTTGAAAGGTTATGGCACAGATCAGGGAAGCTGCCATACTCAGTAAGCCTTTCGTACTATCGAGGGAGCTATTACAAATTAATTTTCTTAATTAATTATTTCACACTAGAGAGAATAGTTAAGAAGAATTTCTTTTAAAAATAGAAAATTGGCCACTCACTGAAAGTACAAACACACCATAGCAGGCTACTGGAAACTTAAAATACCCCAACAATACATCACAAATTAAGACAAGGATAACAATTATCTTAAAAACAAATACATTATTACATGATAGAAAGCAAGTTTACATATAATCATTTGCAAAGTGATAATAACCTTGTAGACAAACCTTATAGAAAGCATTGAAATCAAGCAAAGCTAATTTCTGGATTGGCTGGAATAGCCTATTTTTTTCTTTAGACACTTGAATAGCTTGCAGATTTTCTTCACTAACCAAAAAAGTTTCTTCACTGACCAAACAAGAAAGCGGATGGTGAGGAACAAAGTGACTAACAGAAGCAATCCAATCCAAACAAACATGAAGTATATGAAGCTCTGTCTTGCTGAGCCAAAAATGTTACTCGGGATCACCAATAACACCCCCCTAAAGTAGGTAGCCGCTAGGATGTGAGAGAAGCAGACATGGTTATTGAGAGGAACCACATGAGAAACCTATGTCTTAGAGGGATTCCACTTACTAGCAAGAGAGCAGCACTAAGAGATGCAACAAATGAGAAAGTGTTGAGATATAAAAAGAAGAGATAAGCATCTGGGTATACGGCAGCTAAAACAGCTTCCCCAGTACATATCATTTGTGAAGTAATATTTGTACTATATGAATAATTGCAGTCAATTGGGGTACTTGTTTCCCCAGTACTTGTTTGCACCACCCCACCTGGTGGGTTAAGAGCAGCTTGAAAGGTTATGGCACAGATCAGGGAAGCTGCCATACTCAGATTTCCTCTCATATCTTCCAACCAAGTACCCGCATTCATCCTAAATAAATGACATACCGAAGTTTTAAACTTGCTCCACCATCCCTCCTTTAAAGGTAGTTGATCACTAGGAACAACATTAGAGGGTGTTGACGATGGTGGCCGTAGATTATCAGTTTCGTCGTCGATTCTAACTTCTTCATGAGCAGGTCTCATTTTCACCACCTTATTATGTACAAAAATAAGTATCCTGTGAAATTCCAAAAAGAAAGAAGAGCAGAGAAGAAGAACGATGAACCAGAGAAAGCAGAAGAAGCAAACCAGAGAATGGAAAATTTTCCTGTATTCTATTTTCTATGTCTTGTAAACAGTACACGAGATCTATTTATAGAAAGCATTACAGATGCAAGCCACCTCAGCTAATCTATAAAAAACAGTTACAAACTAACTAACCATAGTTAATTAACTAACTAATTAACTTGCAACTCAAGTTTATAGATAAATCTGTACATATCCTGCTAGAAATTTATGGCAAGAATGATATTGACTGGGCCATAGCACAAAATATAATAATCCAAAAATTTTGAGTTTTAGAAGAGTCATGAGTTATTGTGATGAAAACTTAACATCTGTTAAGCGAAGGTTTATGAAGCGTGAACAAATATATTTCTACCACCATTTTAAGCTAAAATTTGTTTTAATATGAATACGGTTGTGGATAGTGAATATCCAACTTGGTTTTGTTTTTCTGCCTTTCCCCAGGCACACGAAACTGAGCAATTTTGTGGACTTTGTATATTAAAAATAGATAACACGAATTGATTGGGTAGTTTGTGGAGCCGAACACTTGCATGTTATTTAGAATTGTCCAACTTCGGCTCTAATGATTGATAGGGAATTGAAGTTTGTGGACCTATACCTGTTATGGCACAGAATTCGAGAGAGAAATTCAGAGGAAGAAAGAAACATTTATACCCACAAACTACGTTATCGTTTATGTTTCCATTTGGNTTTTTTTTTTTTTTTTTTTTTGTCCTTTTAATTAAATAGAGGAATAGATGTTGACATATGACCGGAGATTAGAGACTTTTTTTTTTGTCATTAGATTGACAAAGCTAAAAATTTTAAGATATTTTGATTTCACAAACTAATTCAAAGATAGTTTACATAAAACTACATTTAATTTGAGAAACCACAAAATTGTTTCTAAGTTTCAAATTTTGAGCAAGTATATTGCTTTACAGTACAACAATCCATTGTTTTCTAACCTTACTTCTACAACTTAAGCTCAGAAGAATTCTACTTTAATTTACTTATTAAAAGGACAACAAAAGAAACAATGCCCAAACGAATATTCTCAAGTTTCAATTCGAAAACAAACAAACGAGCAGGATTAACAAATGCTGACATATCTCAAGTTACACGACTACATACGCTAGGCAACTTCTAGTATATCAAATCATCAATAATTCTTTTTATTTTTATTTTCTGGCACATAAGAGCAGACAATTTTATACATCCACAATCAATTACACAGATTACAACTTGCAGAACTCCCTCCTCCACATTCTTTCCAAAGGTTTCTTTTTCATTTTATTTTATTACCCAGATTCCTGTAAGTTCAATAAATAAGAAGCAAGGAGTATGAACATTAACCTTTTTGATGAACTGCAATCTGGTGTATGTCCATGTCCTTCAACATCACTGAACGCCCACAAGAATCACATGGGGCAGTCCTAGACCCACAAATACTCTCGTGCTCCGATAATCCTCTTATTTTGTCTCGGTAGTCAATAGCACAACTTCCAGCTTGAACCATATCAACGCAAAAGCGGCATGAGATTAGAGGCAAGGGACAGACTGAGGCTTGGTGTTCAACCTGACAAAAAAGTTAAATAAATAAATAAAATTAGCAAACTTTATAATATTTCACACATCTTTCCTAAGAATTCAATAAGAAAACAAGTAATCTAGCTGTATTTCTGACAGGGGATGAAGATATATATTGACTCGAAAGATTTACATCAACATTATTTTAGCTCAAAGAGGAATAGCCCATATATAAATATATATAGGAATACTTGGAATAGGTTTTAACCTCAATTTCCATTAATAGATTTCAACTTCTAAAAGAATTCATGCCTGCTATATAGCCTCAGGTAAAAAAAAAAAAAATCTTCCAAAATTCTAGGTTGTCTTTAAAATCTAGGAAGTAGGAACAATTCAGCAATGGGAAATTTTCTAGCATAATACACAGAGTCTCATTATCTAACCAAATGGAGGATGGAAATTACCCTAACAACAAAAGGACACACTTCCAAGCGAAAATAGTGCATGAATGATCATTCCCTGCCTGCTTAATATGGGTAAGCAAATTCAATATGACCAATGCATTTGCAATTGTTCTTTTAAAAGTCAACCCAAATAGCTAAGAAAAGATAAATTTTGACGGACAGTTTGTACGAAAACACACTAATTAAAATAACAAACCAGAGATACAGAGACAAAGAAGACTAATAAGGGGAAAAAAAATTAAAGGTTGCACAATACGGAAGGAAAAGAGCAGGGAAACATACAACTCACCATTTGTTCTTTCTCAAGGACTACTCCACAAGGGCAGTGAAGTGGCTCGTGAAAGACTTTCATGTGCTTTTCCAATTCTCCCTGCTGGAATGCTTGACCACACCTTTCACAGTGAATATGGTTCTTGGAGTACTCCTTAATCCTAAGAACAACCCCGCAACCAGCATGCTGGCAGACAACATTATGTCTGCTACAGTAAGCTTCGTGCAGTGCAATAGTCCTACTGGGAATATAATGCTTACAATTTCTACATTGTTCAGTATCAACCTCCATAGATGACTTAGAAGATGATGCCTGTTGTTCCACATTTTGGTTTAACTTGTCCTGAATTGTCACTGATACTTTGTACTTAGTTGTTCCCTTAAAGCCATACAAACCAATGCTGTAAGTCCATGGTCCCATGTTTTAATCTTTAGAGCTAAGAACCAGAGCCTTTGAGCCAACATCATGGGAAGACCACACATGCTGGTGTCGTGTAGGAAATATAAGAGGATGTCTTGAAATGAAAAGATCAGTGTCTCCCCCATCTGTTTTTGCTTCTAATTTTACCTCAACACAGGAACTCCCAGAGTGACTTTCTCCTAGGTTTCATTGTCTATCGAGAATTTGTAAATACAAGAAATTTCCTTCCTCTACCATTCCAGACTCTGACTTTCCAAATACAATTGGAGTTAAAACAAGTTGGTCAGACTCTTTTGAGGCTGTATCAGGATCCACTATGTCAACTTCTATATCTGTTTCTAAGACAGATACACTTGAAGAAGGTTTCAACTCAAGCACCCTTAATTTGTATGCAAGTTCTCTGTTAGAACACCAGAAACTAACTAGCAATTACAGAGAAGATAACCACAGAATAGAATAAAAGACTCAGGAGTATTATTCAAATTCAAAGGTTTCCTACAATGGCCCAGAGCAAAGCTCCTCAGAGAATGTATTCTCTGCCTGAATCTAACAATAAAAATATCCCCCCTTCCTAATCAGAATCCACCCCATTATAACTACCAGAACACGTGAGTATTCCCTCTCTTTCCTCTAACCAACTGCCAGCTCATCTAAACATTCCTAACCGAATTCCCCTCTGCCCCACTCTTCTTTCTCCTAGTGTAAAATCTCCATATTCTGGGCTTTGCCTCTTGCTGAATATGCATGGGACCAATACCTGAACTTTGGACTCTATCATTCTCCATAGTTGACTGTAAGAATGTCACCTTGAGAAAGAGTGGCATGCTGCCGAAGACTTGTGTCAAGGATAGCCTTATGATTCGGCAAATCAGAAAATCCTACTCTTTCAGGTTGAAGTTTTGCATAACTCCCTTTCAGAAGCCAAACATAGCGGACTTCAATTAATGGAGATTTTGGAGCGCTTTCAGTGAATAAATTATTCCATATACAAGGGGAACGAGCTACTGAACCTTCATCCTGCTACGGAACATTCAAAATTGATGTAGTAAAATTTAAGGCATAGAAAGTTCTGAAGCCATGACTGTCTTCATTAAAAAGATCAATATGTGTTCTTCTATTGTCATGTTTGAAAAGGACGAACAGATTCCCAAGACATCAACCACATCATGCATTGCACCAGATTTTTAAACTTTTTACCTCATGTTCGTGGATAAGTACACACTAGGAAAAAACAAAAAATAGTTTTTGAAGCTTATTAACTGGATAACTTGGGAGAGGCAGTCATAGAGTTTTGACATATATAATTTCCAATGCTCTGAATGATCAACATATTACATGTTCCTATGCACATAAGTCAGAATCTAATATAAACATTAGAAATATGAAAAATACTGACCTCCAAAGGAATTAGCTATCAATGGAGCACACACCTCTAATTTCCTAGGCTTTTCTGTTGGGAGAAATATAGTTTTAACCTGTATATGTTATCAATTATAAACACATCACGATTAGCCTATCAGAATTGCATTACAAGCAGGTAGCAAAATTTAGGCAAAAATAGTGCATTTCAAAGTAAATGGTGACACAAATTAACTATATATAAGTACCTTAATACGGTTCTTTGCAATTTATATTTGCCAATGTTCTCAGGAAAAACTGATGGTACAACCCAGCATTTCAAAGAGAAATGAGAGGAAATACTCTTGGTCATGAGGAACAAAGAAAGCAAATCATACAAAAATTGAGAGGTAATACTCTTGGTCAAAAAATAAATAGCTTGAACCAATATATAAAAGTAGAACTAAAATTCAGAATTATTATTATCTATCCCAAAATAATAACAAAGGCAGCAAAATCACAAAGGCTTATTACCGTGGCTAAGGCAAAATGGGAAAACGCTGAATGTCTCTTGGACCTTGTACAAGCACCTAATATCCTTCACATATATGCCCTTCTAAATAACAGAAAACCAAAGTGCAACAAACAGAATCAAATGCCAAAGATTAAAGGAAGAGAAAACAGTAGCAGAAGAGCAAGTCAACTCTTTCGCATGATCTATACTGCAGCTAAGGTGTACAACTCATGGGGAATGTAGTTATGAAGATTACCCAAGAATCATTGAAACTAAATTTAAGCTTTTGTGTATTGAATAATCACTGGCATGTTTGAGTCATTTCTAATAGATTCTTCACAGCCATTAATGTCCTTGTAAGACTGGCGAACTGTTTGTTGACAACTTGAAACTCAAGCTGTAATACAGTATCCTGGAAAAATATTAAGAAAGATCAATCATATACTGCAATAAATATATTTATTCATGCAACCAGGGGCAGAAAGGATATAAAGCTGTTCTAAAAAGAAAATCTCATTTAATAGACATAAAATTAAATGCAAAACGAACTAAGAATCCTATTACCAATGAAAAACTGCTNTTTCATGTGCTTTTCCAATTCTCCCTGCTGGAATGCTTGACCACACCTTTCACAGTGAATATGGTTCTTGGACTCCTCAATCCTAAGAACAACCCCACAACCAGCATGTTGGCAGACAACATTATGTCTGCTACAGTAAGCTTCATGCAGTGCAATAGTCCTACTGGGAATATAATGCTTACAATTTCTACATTGTTCGGTATCAACCTCCATAGATGACTTAGAAGATGAAGCCTGTTCTCCCACTTTTTGGTTTAACTTGTCCTGAATTGTCACTGATACTTTGTACTTAGTTGTTCCCTTAAAGCCATACACACCAATGCTGTAAGTCCCTGGTCCCATGTTTTGATCTTTAGAGCTAAGAACCAGAGCCTTTGAGCCAACATCATGGGAAGACCACACATGCTGGTGTCATGTAGGAAACATAAGAGGATGTCATGAAATCAAAAGATCAGTGTCTCCCCCATCTGTTTCTGCTTGTAATTTTACCTCAACACTGGAACTCCCAGATGTAACTTTCTCCCGGGTTTCATTGTCTATCGAGATTTTGTAATACAAGAAATTTCCTTCCTCTACCATTCCAAACTCTGACTATCCAAATACAATTGGAGTTAAAAACAAGCTGGTCAGACTCTCTTGAGGCAGTATCAGGATCCACTATGTCAACTTCTATATCTGTTTCTAAGACAGATACACTTGAAGAAGGTTTCAACTCAAGCACCCTTAATTTGTATGCAAGTTCTCCATAGTTGACTGTAAGAGTGTTACCTTGAGAAAGAGTGGCATGCGGCCAAAGACTTATTTCAAGGATAGCCTTATGATTCGGCAAATCAGATAATCCTACTCTTTCAGGTTGAAGTTTTGCATAACTCCCTTTCAGAAGCCAAACATTGTGGACTTCAATTAATGGAGATTTTGGAGCGCTTTCAATGTATAAATTATTCCATATACAAGGGGAACAAGCTACTCCTGCCACGGAACATTCAAAATTGATGTAGTAAAATTTAAGGCATAGAAAGTTCTGAAGCCACGACTGTCTTCATTAAAAAGATCAATATGTGTTATTCTATTGTCATGTTTGAAAAGGACAAACAGACTCCCAAGACATCGACCACATCATGCATTGCACCAGATTTTTAAACTTTTTACCTCATGTTCGTGGATAAGTACACACAAGGAAAAAAAAAAAGTTTTTGAAGCTTATTAACTGGATAACTTGGGAGAGGCAGTCATAGAGTTTTGACATATATAATTTCCAATGCTCTGAATGATCAACATATTACATGTTCCTATGCAAATAAGTCAGAATCTAATATAAACATTAGAAATATGAAAAATACTGACCTCCAAAGGAATTAGCTATCAATGGAGCACACGCCTCTAATTTCCTAGGCTTTTCTGTTGGGAGAAATATAGTTTTAAACTGTATATGTTATCAATTATAAACACATCACGATTAGCCTATCAGAATTGCATTACAAGCAGGTAGTTAGGCAAAAATAGTGCATTGCAAAGTAAATGGTGACACAAATTAACTATATATAAGTACCTTAATACGGTTCTTTGCAATTTATATTTGTCAATGTTCTCAGGAAAAACTGATGGTACAACCCAGCATTTCAAAGAGAAATGAGAGGAAATACTCTTGGTCATGAGGAACAAAGAAAGCAAATCATACAAAAATTGAGAGGTAATACTCTTGGTCAAAAAATAAATAGCTTGCACCAATATATAAAAGTAGAACTAAAATTCAGAATTATTATTATCTATCCCAAAATAATAACAAAGGCAGCAAAATCACAAAGGCTTATTACCGTGGCTAAGGCAAAATGGGAAAACGCTGAATGTCTCTTGGACCTTGTACAAGCACCTAATATCCTTCACATATATGCCCTTCTAAATAACAGAAAACCAAAGTGCAACAAACAGAATCAAATGCCAAAGATTAAAGGAATAGAAAACAGTAGCAGAAGAGCAAGTCAACTCTTTCGCATGATCTATACTGCAGCTAAGATGTACAACTCATGGGGAATGTAGTTATGAAGATTACCCAAGAATCATTGAAACTAAATTTAAGCTTTTGTGTATTGAATAATCACTGGCATGTTTGAGTCATTTCTAATAGATTCTTCACAGCCATTAATGCCCTTGTAAGACTGGCGAACTGTTTGTTGACACCTTGAAACTCAATCTCTAATACAGTATCCTGGAAAAATATTAAGAAAGATCAATCATATACTGCAATAAATATATTTATTCATGCAACCAGGGGCAGAAAGGATATAAAGCTGTTCTAAAAAGAAAATCTCATTTAATAGACATAAAATTAAATGCAAAACGAACTAAGAATCCTATTACCAATGAAAAACTGCTGAGATTGTTATGGAAAATATAACAGCACACGTGCCTTTGCTGTTTAAATTTTTTATAGCATGCGCTGGGAACAAACTTCTGCTATATTTTTCTTTTGTAAAGAGATATGTTAAATTGTTTAGCATCTGCATAATATCAATGAACACACAGTGACATACGGAGCGACATAGAGAGTAAGATACAGAGAGAAGGAAAATTTTAGGAATTTAAGAAGCACAGCAACACTCCCAGAATGAACCAAACAGCAACACTCACATAACTATCCCAAATCCGAGAGATGAGAACCCCCTGCGTTTTCCCCCTTTGCTTCTTTCCTCTTCACCGATTCTTCTTTTTTAAGGCTATCTACTACTTGCATTTGTTTTTAATGTGTTTATTTGTTCATTGGGCCCTTGTTTGCTATATGGTCCGGGCCGAAATGGGCCAATCAATTAGCTATTTAGTTTCTCCTTCATTTACTTTGCTGGTTAGGTTTGGGTCGAGCATGGGTTAAATCACAACTTACTCCATTTCTCTTTTATTTTGTTGGTTTGGTCTTGGTCAAAATTGGGCGATCTTTTAATATGTGAAGTGATTTTTTTTTTTTTTTTTTTAATATTTGTTAGTAGGTCTGGGCTTGTTAATATTACTGATCTGCTTCATATTTTTATTTCATGTAGTTGTTGTTAGTTTATTTCAGCCTATTTATTGGTTATTCTATTTACTTATATACTTATATTTTTATTGTTGTTTCATTTACCTTGTAAACCTTGTTAGCGTTATCTTGCAAATAAATATTTTGTCCTCAACGACGGACTAAGTTAAGGAATAATTATGTCGATAATTCTTTCTAATTTTTTTGAGGTGAGAGATAATCTCTTAGTTATGCTAAAAATATTGGTGTGGCCAATGAAATTCTCAATATTATTTTTATTCCTTTAATTACTATATCTTCTACATTTATTAGTTACATTGCATTTTATCTTATTTTATCATTATTTTTACTCATGTTGGAATAAGATTACCAACAAGTGAATAATCAAAATTAGTCATAATGAGAGCAACATTTTGATATTTAAGAGGTAAAGAGATATCTTTAGTTTGACCAAAAGTACTGATGGGGCTTGAGGTCAACTCCTGATAAAAATATTTTCTATGCATAGCTTTTCTAAAATTAAACCCTTAGCATGATATTCTAATTTCATTTACCCTAAAATGTGGGTAAAAAGTACCGGCGAGGAAATAATCAAAATTAGTCATAATGATGGTGACGTTTTGACATTTCGAAGATGAGGATTGTCACTTTAGTTTTTTCCAGATATGCTAATGGACTTAAAGAAAGACCTCCAATAAAATAAAAAAATATTGTGCCACAAATCTCAAACTTGTTTTTTTAACATGCATAATAAATTGTCTTTTGTGCATTTTCTAGTTATTACATAATTAATAAAAATGTTAAAATTTACCTATGACAGAATAGATTAGGAGAGGATTGTAATGACAATCACTGTCTCTACCCAATAGTCTTTAAGCATTTTTTTAGGTTTCGCTAGAAGGGCTAAGGAGGCTTAACAAAACATTAATTTATTTTAAAACATAATGTAAGGACTAATTTAATTCATTTAAAAACGGTAATAAGTGATTAAATGGGTAACCATTTTAAGAACGGGTATTGTAGGATGCTAATACATTTTCTACACATAATCAACCCTCGAATTCAAACTCTAAAAACATAGACTTTTCTTTTTTTTTAGATGTCCAATCGCACTATTCCATTTGTTTAAAATAGAATAAAACAATTGGTGATGACTCCATTT
>QAOA01003835.1:0-15664 GCA_003255065.1 Cercis canadensis | reverse complement strand
GCTAACAATTAAATAATATTCCACATGATTATACAATGCTATTTTCTTTAGTAATCACCAGGTTTTGTTCTTAATTGTTATATATTTCATGTAGCAAGCTTATTAGTTCATGCTCTAACATAATGACAAAAAAAAAAAAAAAAAANAAAAAAAAAAAAAAAAAAAAAAAAAAAACGAAAAGTAGAATCAAAGTGGGTTGAGCTAATTCTCTAGGTCTTGATTTGAAGGCCAAAATTTAGGGAAATCATAGTTATAGAATTATTCTAAGGTTTTAAAACTTAGAATAAAAGAACATAAAACAACACATAAAGGATAAAAAAAATTTAAGTTGGTGTCTGTCACACTATAGAAAATAANTTAAGTTGGTGTCTGTCACACTATAAAAAATAACTAAAATATCTCTCACTGCTATGTGGATATATCTTTTTATAATGTAATTATTATGTTCATCAATAAACGGAATAACCTCATATATAAATAAAATTAACTAACATTAAGAGATATTTTAGTTATTTTGCATGATATAGTAGACACCTATATTTNCATGATATAGTAGGCACCTATATTTTTTTTTCCAGGTTCTAGAACTTGAGGGGAATAAACTCTGCATTTTGATATCATTATATAAAGTATAAACTTAAAATAAAGTCATTTATTTGAGAGTAAAACTATTATCTATAGTCATTGTATTTGCTCTCTTTCTTCTCATGTTTTTTCTATTTCTTTGCTCTTTCATGTGTGATTTCTTGTTTAAATAGCTGCGTGTGACTAGTTTTGATCTAATTGCAATGTTCCTATTAAAGTAAAAGAAATTGCAGCTTCCCCCCTAAGGCCCTACTCATATTAGAACATAAAACATGGTCATTAATCTGCTCCTACAAGTTTTAATTGTTGTGACTTGTGATTGAAACTCTTTTCTCCTTCTTCCGATCTTCTTTTTGTTTTCTAAGAAAACAATTGATTTTTTTTGGCACAAAATTACAGACCAAATTTCTTCGATATTCAGTTTAAATTGATTTCTCCCTTTACAAAGGAATTATAGCTTACGTCGTATTTGATTCGCCATTCTAATTCCTTCTGTTCATGAACAATAAATATTCTCTAAATTGTAGAATATCACTCACGTATTTTTGCATTTCCATTTTTGAAACCCTAGTTCTTCATGCCTCATGCATTAGTTCACTCCTTATTCTGAATCTTGAACACACTTAAGAAGAATATTTAATACGGAAAGCTACATGGCAAACATATAGTGCTTAGGTAAATAAAAAATAACATGAAGATTTTTTCTTTTTTATTACATAAATTACAACACATGGGTACAAACCCGTAACTTATTGTAAACTACTCAGATATATCTAATTGCTTAAAAATAACTTATTTTAATATAGCTTTAGAAAAGTTTATATTTTAAATTAAAGTGTATGTCTACATATAATCTAGGTTTTTAAGAAAACAGCCTTATAGTTGAATTTCATTATAAAAGTTCCCAGTTCAAATATAGCCTACTGTAAATGGAAAGAAATATACTAATTGGCTAGGATTTTTTTTAAGAGAAATAATTCGATTATTACTAGTTGAACCAACCCTGTCGGCGGCTAAGATAGATAATTCACTTTTACTAATCCCTATGGTCCTAATTAACTTTAGTTTTAGAGTTTTTTTTTTGTCCTTTTTAGTTGTTACTTTCTCAATATTAAAGTTGCATTAATTTTTTATTATTTTGTTTTACCTTCATTAGACCCACTATCTCGATTAAATCTTTAACAAAAAAGGTATTCTTTAATAAGAAGGGTAGTTTAGAAAGACAAGAAAATATTTTACAATAATAATCAATACTATTTAATAACATTTTTAATTCTAATACATCTTCTTAATTTAATCTACAATTAATTAGGACCAAATGGAGTATAAATTGCAATGAAATGGCTGGTGGAACTTCTAGAGAGAAAGTAAGAGCTCAGGGGACAAAAGATCATAACTTTCCTCCATTTTGCCTGACTTTGCCACTATCTCTGAGTTCCATTCATTGCACCTACATTTAATTCTCAATTTATTGTGTGGTAGACAAGTTACTCACTAAAAAGTTTGGGCAATTAAATAGAATTGAAGGCAAAAGGGATGAGGAAAATTTAATTATTTTATGTAGTCAAGTGATATTAATTAAGATTGTCTTTTAAGTTTATAATTTTTGTGTTTGAATTTAAATTTATAATTATTTTTTTAAGGTAGAAAATATAAGAGTAAAACCTTTTTTTAATTCTTAAAAAATGTAGTTACTGATAAATTCGTCTTCCAAAAATTTTTCGTAACAAATTGGTCCCTTGGATTATTATTTTGTCTAACAAATTAGTCATCTGATACTTTAATGAGAAAAGTTCTGGACCCTGCAGACCTTTTTCCTAAATTTTTTTTATGGATCTTGCCTAGCTATGTTTAAGTCATTCTTTTTTCATTCAAGTTCTCATTTTCTTTTCATTGATCTTGCTTATCGGATGACTAATTTGTCTGCAAAATAATAATTCAATGACCGATTTGTCACCAAAAATTTTTGGAGAACAAATTTGTCAATAACTGTATTTTTTAAGGACTAAAAAAGGATTTTACTAAAAAGATAATATCATTTTTGTATCTCTCTTTTTGTGTTGTAGCCAACTATAGCCTTGAACTCATGCCAAAATTATTATCATAAGGGCAGTTGATATAAATTCAAGGACATCAAAAAGCTGAATTTGCCCTTTTAAAAACTTCAATTCACTTGAGACATATCATTAAATTAAAGTGAACTCAATCAATTAATGAACGACAGCATCTTATCAACAAACAAACAACAATAATAAATGACATAATGCCCAATTAATACCAAGTGTTTAAAAAGGATAGCATAACAAACAAAGCAGCTCTCATGTCGTTCACTTTACTTTTGAATTCTTATACTTAATTATATGCTAAAGCTTTGGTGTAGCTATCATGGCGAAACCAANAAAGCTTTGGTGTAGCTATCATGGCGAAACCAAACACACAATTTTTGTTAATCTCCTTTTATGTTTTTTTAATGAAAAAATGAAAAAAAAAAATTGTAGTTAAGGTACGTATTTCAATCTGTTGTCACTTTTTCTGGAATGTGTTTCTTTGATTGTTAGATTTTTTTTTATAATTCTTTGATTTTTAGTTTGATCATCCCTCACTTCTTTGGACACTATCAATATGGTCCCTCAATACAATGTCTTCTCAATTTAGTCCATCAATTAAAAGTTTCGCTTCAATTAAATCCCTCAGTCTAATTGTCGCTAAGTTGATTGATGGAATGGATGATGTGGCCGTTAAAAAATGATGTGACAATGTTAAATGCTATGTAGGAAGCCTATGTGGACTCCTCATTACTGAGTGGCCCAAAACGACGTAGTTTACCTTTTAAAGACACAAAACCTTCATCCCCTCCTATCCGTCGAGCACCATTCGTAAGGGTTTTTCATCCCCCACCCAATTCAATCATATCTCTACTATGCAATTCCCTACCTCTTCACCCTTCTCTCCTCTTACCTCACTATAATCATTGATGAGGATTGTGGCATGACCCATAAATAAGTCTATGACGTCGTCGAGTTCTACCTCCACCGACCGCATCCCTGTCACCAAAACCCACCGCCAAAATAACCTATCTTTAACCATTGAAAAAGGTGAAGAAGTCACTGATGAATTCAACAACATTAAGCTCAATTAGCATTTCGTTTGCATTGAACCCCAAAATCAAAACTCTCGTTACAGCAAAAAATGCTATTATGAGCTCATCTTCCATAGGAAATTCAAAGATAGAGTGATGGGTTCTTATTTGCTTCATGTTCTGAAAAGAGCCGACCAAATCAGAAACAGAGAGAAGGTCTTGAAGCTCTATAACTGGGATTGTTTGTACGATTGTAAGGATGAGGGAGGGGGTTCTTGGGGTTCCATTAATATAGAGCACCCAGCTAAATTTCTGACACTGGCCATGGATCTAGAGCTGAAGAATGTGATTGTTGAAGATTTAGATGTGGATTGAAGCTTTAAAAAGCAAAGCTTGAGAAACCCTCATTTAGCTACCTCGTACGAATAATGCTCAATCGATTGGAATGGATGAGGATTTTGTGTCTTTAAAAGGTAAATTACGTCGTTTTGGGCCACTTAGCAATTAGGAGTCCACATAGGCTTCTTATATGACATTTAGCACTGCCACATCACTCTTTAACAGCCATGTCATCTATTCCGCCAGTCAACTTAGCGGCAATTAAATGGAGGAATTTAATTGAAGCAAAACTCTTAATTGATAGATTAAATTGAAAAGACATTGTACTTAGGGACAAATATTGTAAAGGTGGGAAATGGGCTGCCCCGGCCTGATTAGGCCGTGGGCTAAAAACAGGTCGGGTCATTTTGGCATGTTTTTATTCGGGCCACCAAAATAGGAAGACTTAATTATAATTTTGATCCTCCTATTTTAATCACTTGAACGTTTTAGTCCTTATTCTTTAAAAATGAACTATTGAGTCCCTCTATATTCATAAAATGTACAAGTTTAGTCCATTTATCTTTAAGTCAAAATTCTTAAGTTTATTTCAAGTTATAAAGTTCTCTGATTCATAATCTCACCGTTCAGATTGAAGAACTATGTCTTGTGAATCTTTCCATTAAATTTCAGCTCGATCTAACGGTGAATAAGTCTAAATTTTTGGTTAGATGAAAACTTATGGTTTTGATATTTTGGGCTAAATTTCACCGTTAGATCGAGCTCAAATTTAGTGAGAAGGTTCACAAGATGTAGCCCTTCAATCTGAACGGTGGGATTATGAATCAGAGAACTCTACACCTTGAAATAAACCCAAGAATTTTGACTTAAAGATAAATGGACTAAACTTATATATTTTATGAATATAAAGGGACTCAATAGTTCATTTTTAAAGAAGGGGGACCAAAACGTTCAAGTGGTTAAAATAAGGAGACCAAAATTACAATTAAGCCAAATAGGAACCCAGCCCAGCCCTCCTAGGGTTGCGGGCCAGCCCATTTTTAAATTTTTATTTATTTATTTATAATTACATTAAAATCTAACAAATGTTTAAATTTTTTCTTTAATGATTTTAGTTAAATTATTAATGAATTTAATTAAACAAAACAAAATATGTATAAAGTAATAAATAAAATTAAAACAAAAAATAAAAAAAATGTATAAAAAATACATGTAAATGTAATTTTAAAATAAAAATGTCTAAGTAACTAAAAAAATTATAATAGTACATCATACTTTAAAGTTTAAAATTAAAAAACATTTACTAATATGATTTGGTAATCTTAAAAAAAAAGGGCCGCCTCGTTTTGGCCCGGCCCGAACACAGATAGGCCATAGGCCAAAATGGGCAGGGCTAAATCGGCCTGTTTTTATTCAGGGCAGCAAAATGGGAATCCAACCTTACTTTTTTTTTTGAGCCAAAACGGGCTAGCCTATTTTCCCACCTCTACCATATTGATCGTGCCCAAAGAAGTAAAGGATGAAAATAAGATTTTTGTCAATGAATTATTAGCTTTTTATTTTATATTTCCTTTACCCATCTATTGGTGATTTCTTATATAGATATAAATGAACTTGTGGGTCATTTTCTTTGACATATTTTTGTCTATGTTTTATTTTTCATTGAAAAAATGTACTTTACATTGGATCAAATACTTCAATAATGCAAAAACTCATATTTCATAACTATCGTTGTTTGCAAACAATTTCTACCAATACCATTATTTTCCTTTTTTTATACTATCTCAATATGAAACTGGTGTTGCAATTGGGGAAGATGCGTCACCAATTTGCACAATTGCTCCACCTGAATTCAGATACTCGATGTCAGAGATTTCCTACCATCCCTATTGACTGTGCCACCATGACACAATTGTGTAAATTGCGTCACCCTTTTGCAAGCTATGAATGTACATAATTTTGCATATTACGTCACCATTCTCTTTTCCTCTGTCTTTCTCTCTCTTCTTCATTTTTTTTTCAAATTGAGATAGTATTAAAAAAAAGGAAAAGAACAATAGTGATGAAATAGTTTGCAAACAATGATATTTGTGAAATTATGATGAGTTTTTACATCATATGAGTCCTTGATCCCTTTAAATTACCTANATAGATCACATACCCGGAAAATTTTCTTACTTTTGTTGCCTATTCAACTCATTTTCACTAAATAGACCCTTCTCCATCTCCAAGAGCTAGGCCTGGTGTAATTTTTTTTATTATCTAAGAGAATACTTTTGATGCTAAGATAGTATAGAAGAAAAAATATAATTTTTTATTAATTAAGAATAATCTAATAAACAACAAATTGATGCTAAAATGAAAATTTGAGAATGGATTTAAAATTAATTCAATTAAAGAAAACTTTGAAAATATCCCAACAATCAAGAAAAAGATATGGGGTATTTGTGAGCATTTTTACTTTTGTGTAGTAAATTAAGTTGCAAAATCTTAAAAGTGAATTCGGCCAAAAATTGAGGCCTGAATAAACCTGATTTTTCAGTAGAAAGTCAGAAGACAAAAAATCTTAAAAACATTTTAGAAATGAGTGTAATAATGATGCAAGTCTCACGTGCTACTTTGGGTTCAACAAATGAGAATGATTGGATCATAGTGGTAGTGATATTATATTGTTTGCCTACCCGTAATCAATTATTATTTTTCTTAATGTGTAACCCTAATCAATTATTAGATAAGCTTAAGCAATATTATAATAATCTCGTTTGATTTGTCTTTGCAAGCAATCAGTGTGGCTTGTCGGGTATGCTAATGGCCTTTTGTTTTCTAGATAAAGAAAGTTAGATTTCCTAATTTAAAATTAATATTGAAGAGTGATAAGAAATAACTAAAAATGGGGAATAGAATTTTGTTGAATAATGATATATATACACAAACTTGATTATTTTACAAGTTATACACAATATAAATTCAACTAGACCTACTTAATTTTTTCTTTATCATATTGAGATTCTGTCAAACCACACAATCTTGTTACGAACATTGTATCGTAATATTTGAGAAAATATCAATATCTTATTTTTCTCTAGCATTAATTAGCTAATTCAAAAATTTCACTTGTTAATAATGCACAAAATGACAATATCAAAGCGCTATTTTACACAAAGTAATAGTTGTGGATGCTTCGACAGCGGGATCCCTGGAATAGGGATGACTCGTTCCAGGTTTGATAAATTTGACTCTATCCAAAGGTTGCAGTTAGATTTTGGTTCTTTGATTAAAAAAAAAAAAAAAAAAACAAATAATGCACAATCTAAAGATTCACCAAAAAAAGACAAATAATAAGCCCTTTATATTTATGGATAGGATGATAGCTAATTGTTAATTAGGGTTTTATAGATAGTCCCTTAGGGGACATGATTATAAGGAAAAGTTAATGAAAATCCTCTACTATAATCTTATATTATTTGTCTACACAAATAGGAAGCTTTAATAGGGTATGCTTTATTGACATTTAGTTCCACTAGTGTGAAAAAGAATGAACGTTAGGATCCCATAATAATAAAAGAAGAGGAAAGATGAAGCAGGAAGTTGAGTGTAGTAGAGGAAGAACTCTCGTTTGTGAATGCACCACGTATTTGGTTTCCTAGCCATTTAACCCATGTTCTCCCATAGCATAGCTATGCCACACATAAAATCGTGAGGATTCACATGTTGAGCAATTGAGCATCTTAGGCCAATTATTTTAAAGGAAACAAACATAAGGTAGATATTACCTATAAATGGAGAGTAAATTTAACTTTTTATTCTGAGTGTATTTGAGTTTGTCAGCATAGATACAAAAATATGTTCAAAGAATAACATTGAAGCAAAAACAACTCCAACTTGATTAGTTTTTCTCCAACATAGACAGACACATACATATACATGTACAATATGAAGTAAAAAAATTGGGATGACAGGGTTGCTCAATGTGATATCAAACATGCATTAATCAAGGCCAAACCCTAAATTATAAACACAGAGCTATTGAAGTCATAAGCAATTTCCACTATTTTAGTGGCTACTAATTGTTAAAGGTATTGTTTCCTTCTCAATGATTAATTGGGTTTGAATGTCACTCATAACCAATTTTTGAAGTTAAATTTAGGATATCAACATTAAAAGTGCTGACAATTGATTCTAAGTTTTAATCCCAACATACACATGATAAGAACATACAATAATTAGCCTTAAGTGCCCAAGTGAAAACTAATTTATATTTGTATCTTTTTTTTTTTTTTTGGTAACCTAAGAATCAAGATTTGACCCCAATCTTTGAATGGAGCTAGACTTATCAAATATGGGAGAGCCATCCATACTTCAAGAGTCCTGTTGTCGAAGCACACACAATTATAACTTTGTGTAGTTGAGTGCTTTGAGATTCTTATTTTATTAATAAGAGATCTTGAACATAAGACATTCTTCTTACGAGGAAAGTATTGTGACCAATTAATCTACAGTCTAGTTGGCTTTATATCTTTTTTACCTAGCAAAAGATGATGGAATTGAAGAGCACAAAAATCAAAAGGATATATACCAAATTGATTGCATAATGTTTCATTGCAGCACATCCAATATACTACATTAAGGGGGGGAAAAGTGGTAAAACTTGAGAATCTATGAAACTTGCATCATATTAAATGATATCCTTTATATAACTAGAAATTATCCTTGTTGATTTATATGCACATACTTTACCACCATGAAACATATAGCATGTGGTGAATATAAAGTGATATACATGTCCTTGCCAAATAGGTTTCAATCATGACACTTTCAACCTCCCTTAAACCAAAGTCAGCTATATATTCCAAATAGAAACACTCACCCACTTGGCCCACCATCACTGCAAGGCTGCAACCTGCAGAATGCAATACATTTAATTTACAATATAATACCACTAAACCCATGATCTCCCTCATTATATTATATCTTTCCAAACTCTCCTACCTCCATTTTGAATTCCTTTTCTTTACCCAAACAAGAATATTTATGTTATATGTACCTCCATCACCCCCAACCCCCCAACTATCCCGCAAAAAATCCCAGGCCCACCACCCCATGGCCCATGGACACTCAATTGCAGACTGCCAACCTAGCCAATCACGTAGAGCGTGTAATTCACGCGCCTGAGTGAATGGGTGGGTAGGTAGGAGAGAGTAGTAGTCATGAGTCATGATCAAAGAAAGAGGGCCAGAGCCCCTAATGACTTTATAAAGAGTTAGCTTTTGCAGGGCAGAGAGACTCTCGACTTTTACGCGGGTGCACTGCTCTCTCTCTCTCTCTTCTTCTCTGTTATTTCAGCCTTTCATCGTACTTTAGTCTTGTCAATCATCTGCACGCGCTCCAACGTAGTTCCTCCTCTTCGTCGTACGTACACTACATATACCTACAATATTATATTAATATCAATTTCCTTGTCCCATCCACGCCGTCCACCTGTCAATCGCTCATGCCATTGGCAGCTCGGTTATTAGCCACAAGAGTGGATCCATTGCCATTCTTATATCCCTTCTTAATTAATCTTAATTATTAATTTTTTTTTAATTTCTANCTATCCATTTCTTAATTTATTTTATCTATTAAATTAGTTTTTTAAATAATTATTTTTAATGTTTATAAATAATTGATTAGATGGATAAAATAATTATTTAGAGACTAAATTAAAAAAAATTTAAATTGTCATTTAAGGAATAATTTAAAAATAAAAATATATTTTACTTTTTTTTTAAATGAGCATATATACCTTCTTATTTTATTCAGAATTAACCCCTTTATTTTGTTTATTCATTTAGTACAGCTTGATAAGAGTAAAGAATATATTGAGTGTTAAATTATTATTTTTTATTCTTCACTTTTTTTTAGTTTGGTAAGATTTAGTGTGATTTACAATATGATTTTAGTATCATTATAAATATTTTAAAAAATTGAGTTACTTAGTATATACTAGAACACATAATTATTTATAAAATATAACAATGACACAATATAAAAAATTATATCAAAAAATAAACTTAAAAATATATTTTTTTTTATATTATACCGTTATTATATTTTATAAAAATTTATATATCTTAACATATATTAAATTACTCAATTTTTTAAAATTTTTACAATAACACTAAAATTATTCTATATTCCATGCATAGATGAAAAGCATAACAAAAAAAAAAGATAACATAATATGCTGACCAAAGAATATTTCAAATTCACCTAACTTCACTTCTATTTTAGCAAATTTCTTAGTACCTCGACGTAGAGACCTGACTGCCTATGTTGATACTAGGTACACAGACATGAGATACTATTACTCTCGCTTTTAAATGTACCAATTTTAGGCCAAAACTAAACTACTAGTTTTATTTAATGTAAAAAATCAAAAGCTTCTTCAATACTTTCGTACCGAGTTTTCGATTTACCAATTGAAGTTGACAGAGCTGTAATTGAATTCAGCGGTAGCATAGCACTACTCTTGTTCAGTTGCTTGTTCTTTCATTTGTCCACGTCAGCAGCGGAGATGTGTTGTCGAAATTCGTGAGGCTGGATAATAGACTAATCCCGAAGCGGAGATGGACACGTGGTAGGAAGGGATGGAAGGCGGGGCTGGTGGAGGACTTGCCAAAAGGAACTAGACCGGTCTTTGTCTCATCAGAGGCTGTCGGCTACCGTCTAGTGGGTTGCCATCGCCTTCTGATCGTACGGTCAGGAACGGCCAAAACTGAATTAAAGCGTCAGAGACCCATTCACACAGTCGACAGAAGCCTCTGCTTGTGAACGTGACCTGGAATCTAGAGACCAGAACAAGGGCTTTTCTAGAGATCAGGACGTGACATATGTCTTTACGAAAATTTTCCCTTTTTTTTTAATTAATCATGTTACTTATACGTTATTAATTACGAGAATTTTATAATATTACGTAAATATGTTATATTATATTGATGTAATAAGTATACATAATTTTTATATTTTATTTTATATAAAATATAATTTATTTAATTTTTTAAACAAATTTAAAAATAATTAATTTGTATACATCTCATTTATTTATTGATTATTTCTATGTAGTATGATATACTACATAAATACTAAAAGTATCTAATAAACCTCTAATTACGGGGATTCTATGATACTACGTAAGTATATCATACTATACTGATGTTATTTCACATTATACATATATAATAACATTGGATTTAATTGAATTTATTTAAATATTTGCTAAAAATTTGTCCTTAAATATACACTCTATATTTTATTGTTGAAGTAGTAAGTTTAAATCTTACAGTGAATGCGATGGATTTAAATCTCATAATATTATTTAAATATGATTGTTGATCGATTAATTTGTTAGTCTCGACGGTTCGATAATATTGTAGTTTGAGTTGACGATTACTTTTTCTTGATGTGTTTTTTTTCAGATTTTTTTGGTTCTTAATAGTATTATTTTTCTGTAAANTTTTGGTTCTTAATAGTATTATTTTTCTCTAAAAAAGAAAAATCTCATTAAAAACTGATGAAATAAAATCTTAAGAAGAGATAAATTATCTTTTTGCATAGCTTGTAATAGACAAGAAAAATTAGCTAAACTCACTCAAACTATTTTCTGCAGCTTAAATTATATTTACTTTAATTATATGAGACCATATAATTGTAAGCCACTAAGTATGGTAAATTTTTTTAAACCTTTTTGTTCCTGTCACAGAAAAATCAACATAAATGATAGTTCTATGCTACTCATTGGGACGTGACTTATGTTATGTATTATTTATTTTTTTACACTATTTTAATTTTATATTGTATTATATTAATATAGTTTAAATTTTATTAAATTATTATTTAAGTTATATTAAAAAAATAACTAAATTTATTAAAATTAAAATTATATTAATTATATTAATATGATCTAATATAGAGTCCAAGCACTCTAGAAAATAGGTGAGATATTCTCTAATTTGTAATAATATATATATATATATATATATATATTTTTTTTTTTTTTAAATATTAGTTGCTGGGTTCAGACGAGGGAGTAGTACACTGCAAGTCAAGGGCTCTTTCTTGTCAGGGAAACAGAAATGCAGGGCATTAATATGGAAAGTTCCGTAGAGATAATATTTGGATAAAAACTTTAAGAAAATAACATTTAAAAGGAAGGAGAACTCTATGTTAACCCCTTAGTNTATTTAGTTAGGTGAATTTGAATGAGATCAATAATTTTGGTAGTGTTATAAAGATTTTTAAAAAAATTGAGTCATTTAGTATATGTTAAAATACAATTTTTTTTTTTATAAAATAAAAAAAAGCACGACATAGAAAAATGTGTCAAAAAATAATTTTTTAAAGTTTACTTTTTGGTATACATTTCTTACCATTTATAAGAAACTGTTTATTTTAACACATACTAAATGACTCAATTTTTTAAAAGTATTTACTGTTTTTTTTCTATGGCTATTTTTTTTTTATTGTAGATAATATGAAATATCTGTTATTGATTACTTAATTTAATATGCGGGTCCATACTGTTTTTGGCTATTATATGCTGATTGTTGTCGTGCCTTGATGAACTTTAATTTTTTGTTGTTACAGTTTTCTTAGAAAAAGAATATGTCATGTTCAAGCGGACCAGTTGAGTTTTCAGTGGTCAGAATTATTGAATGGATATTATGGGATTTGAGATGTCTACATCAAATGCATGACTGGATTAGGGTTATTATCGTAGGCTATATCACTTTTTCCTTGAGCTATGGACCCACATACTTAACTTATAGAAGTGGTACAAGACTTGCTAAGCTCTACACTTTAGTTACTAATCCATCAATTACTTTTCTCATAAGATAAATAGGTTCTTTAAAAGGAAGCTTGTGAAAAGGCAAGAGATACATGAACACAATCAAATTCTTAATATCAAAACTCCTAATTCCTATAAATATAGACAGTGTTATTAAACCTATAAGTCATTAGTAATTTTTCAAGTATATATTGAAAAAAATGGTTCGTATGGACCGACAAGTAATATTGAAGTCGTCCTTAAGACTTTTGGATTTTATGTTCAAATCCATAATCGTAACTACCAAAAAAAAAATATTATAATTAGTGTATCGAAATTCTGCTATATAGATAAGAGTTAGCATTGTGAAAATAATGCATATATAACAGAATTTCTAGTCATATATATGATCCCACACTGAGCTCCGAACCCCATTGATTAGTCCAATGACAAATCAAACTTGGTCAGTTCCATGAGGCCCATAAAGAATGGAAACGAAAAGAATAGGAGCATGAGGCCCATATGATTAGGCAGGCAATACTAGAATGTCCCTAGATAAAGAAAAAAGGGGGTGGGTCTAATTAAGTTGTCATAAAACACACAAACGTGTTGGCCAAACAGAACAGAAGGATTTGCGCTGGTTACATTACATAGAATGTCCAAAAGTTCTAAAATCGAATGCATGAACTCCAAACTCTGCGGCCAAAGGCATCACAAAAGAAATATTTCTGAAGCTTAACCAACTACAGCATAGTGAAAGAATTTGTGCTTCAAGTGTTTAGTAGCTTCAATGTTATTTTCCATCTACAAATAGGACTAGAGTGCTGAACTTCTCACCATTTGTTGAACAAGTCATTTCTCATTGTTGTCCTCATTCTCCTGGCCAAAACGACGCTTGAACTTGGCAATCTGTCCTATACTCTCCGCCATTTGACGTTTCGCCCGGAAGTGGTAGACTTTACCAACAGGGTGTAACTTTGTCATCATGACATGCATCAATCTACCAGATTGGGTTACATAGGATATCCATTGCATCTGTGGGTGAATTCCTTTCTTCATTTCCTACAGCTCTGCAGTTGCAAAGAAATCTATTACCTCATCAAATTCAGAAAGGACATGGTCTTTCCTAGAAATAACAGTACATAGCAATGCATTCCAAAGGCGAGGGGCACTAAAAGCCTGATGTAAACTAAATTATCCAATCTAAACACTCCAGCCTATATGAGATCCATGACATCTCTTGATCTTATTTACCTTTAGTACTTCCTAGATTTCTTTTGAAGTTCGAATAAAAAATCCCTCATACCATCTAACAAATCATTGTCCATCATTAATTAAATGCAGGATATATTTCAAATGAAACTTCCCAAGAACCTGATGACCATGCTAAGCTACCAGGATGAGTGCTACATATCTTTTTCTTTGCTGGGTATGAGTATTAAGAAGGAAAGTATCTGGCTATGCTTTTTCGCAACATAGAACAGAAGTAGTATATATAATGATCAACTTGAAAGTCATCTGTTATTCATTTTCCCCATTTGAGTAAGTATCTTGTAATTGGTCAATCATTTTGTAATAGGTTCTCATCCCTTGTATGGGATCTCCATACATAGTAGGCAAAAGGTTCAAGCAGAACAGAAAATCTGATTTGGTTATTGATTTTATTAAATTCTGAAGCATAATCAAATACAACATCATTCCCTGTTTGCTGGCATTGAGAATAAAGATCATTGGGGGAACTTATTGAGAGAAGAGCTGCCAGTTAATTAAAAGTAATGACAATGGGATAATAGAGAATGCATTGACAATAGAATATACAGTTAACCATTTATCAGTACCATGTAACAAACAAGGAAATAAAGGTGACACCAATAGCGCAATGGATAATGCACTGCCAGCAGAACAATGAATTAGGCAATGAGAGGAACAAAGTTATACTACCAATCAAATTGGGTATTTAATTCAGACCTCACCTAGTCACAGTGACAGATCTATGTACAAGGATGTGGGGCATTTGCCCCCACAACATGAAATAATTTTCAATGGTTATATATATCATTTAACAAAGTTGCCCCCACCAACGCCATAGCATCTAAGCTTTTCCTCAGAAACCACTCGGGCAAGGAAAAAAAGCATCTTGTTTTTCCTTTACTTAGCACAGATTCATAAAGGAGACAGAGGAATACCCAGAAGTAAGGAGACAAAGGATTACCTACACACCAAATCTGAAATTTCAATTTCAGATTTTTGTTTTTCCTTTACTTAGCACAGGTTCATAAAGGAGACAGAGGATTACCCAGAAGTAAGGAGACAGAGGATTACCCACACACCTAATCTGAAATTTCAATTTCTCTTTCTCGATCTGCTTCGTTTTCAATTCCTCTTTCTCGATTTGCTTCCTTTCTCCCTGCTTAGCGGTCTCTATTTCTATTCCCCTTGCTCTAGCTCTGTCTCCATCTTTATTTGATACTCTTTCACTCTACCCTAGCTTCTTTCTCTGTAACGTTCTCTTTCTCTCCAACGCTCCGTTCTCTTTAACTCTACCCTAGCTTCGTCTTTTCTTTGCTTTCTTTCTTTTTTCCCTCTTTTCATTTAATTGTAATTTTAGATATATTTAGTTTAATTAGCTGAAAAATTAATGATTAATTATAAAAAATATTTTTCAATGCCACAATTAGATGATAGTTAAGATGAAGGACAAAATTATAATATTTTAGTAAATAAGAGGATTAAATTGTTAAAATTAAAATGAAGAGAATAAATTATTTATTCAGATAAAATAAAAAAAACTAAAATTATAATTAAGTTTAAATATTACATGAATTTTATATTTTCTTTTAATAAACAAAAGCATA
>QAOA01003830.1:0-12790 GCA_003255065.1 Cercis canadensis | reverse complement strand
AAGAAATTCCAAATGAATCAACTGACCTATTTCTGCAGTGAGCCCATAATTAGTTGATAGATCCAAGACTTTCAACCTACTCAAGCATTGAGAATTTGAAAAATCTATTTTTCCCAACCGCCAACTTAGAATTAGAGTTTGGAGATTGGGGCAAGCTGGTACCATCCAACCACTTCGTATAGGATGAGTTATCACAATCCTTTCTATGTTTGCAAGATTTACATGTGGAATTGATGCTTCAGTTTGCACCAGAACTTTGTTCATGTTTCGATCTTCATCACGAAATATCCACAACGCCATCTCTCGGACCACATCATGCATCTTAACTTTGGGAACTAGACTTAAGTCATCCACACTCTCCAACACACATGCACTTTTTAATTTTTCAATTACAGATTTGCCATAATCATACATGTCATATATTATACTACTGTTACCATCATTAAGAAATCCCTCTCCAACCCATAGATCAATAAGCTTCTCTACAAGAATCTCATAATCCTCAGGGAACAAAGCACAATACAAGAAGCATTTTTTGTGTGTGTCATCAACTAGTCTGTTGTAGCTAACTTTTAAAACAGACCACACCTTTTTCTCCATATTTGAAAATTTTGACGGGTAACTCCTTATTTGATTCACTACGTGATTCCATTATGCTATGCTTGTCGCACCAGCCATGGCTTGCCCAACTGTTACAAGTGCAAGTGGTAAACCTTTACATTCTGAAACAATTTTTTCTGCTTGTTTTGGAAATTTGCGATTACAAGCTTCTTCACCTACATTCACACAGAACAATTCAAAAGCTTCTTCATATGTCAAGCATTCTACTTCGAAATTCTCTTGCACTTTCATCTCGTGACACACATTTTTAAACCGTGTCGTAAATAATACTTTGGAGTTACTTTCCTCAAGTGGAACACCCAATAACTCTTGTAAGTTAAGATGCTCCCATATATCATCTAACAACATAATGAATTTTTTCTGTTTTAAGACCTTGTAAATTTCTGCCACCTTCTCTTCATCACTTCTATTATTCCAAATATCATCACCAATCTCTAACTTTTTCCTTATCACATCCCTAATCTTCTCAATAGAATAATCTTTGGATACTACAACCCATATCATTAGGCTAAAATCAAGCGATTTCTTTGCAAGCTTATTGTTAATTCTCTTTAGAAGTGTGGTCTTTCCCACTCCACCCATTCCATATAAACCAATCATCTTGACATTGTTATCTTGAATACTATGCAACACTTTTTTAAGCATGGTATCCATCCCTACAGTCTTCCCAACAGGAAACTCATCTACTACTGTACGTGGCAACTTGTCAGCAACTTCATCCTTAGTAAATTTTTCTCCTTTATCCAGTAGTTCTTTCGTGCCCTTGAGCATGTCATCGACCTTCTTTCCAAATTTGTAGGTGGACACACAATTTTTTGGGCAAGAAGTGCCCAAACATTTATTTTGAATTTCTTCAACACCTTGCTCCAGAATAGGCTTTATCTCCTGTAAAAAAATGGATTTGACTTTAGATTCATGATAGTGTCAAGGTGAATTAGTTTAAAAGTTTGTGGGGGATTGCTAAGCTATCTTCCCTTTTAGAGGGGTAGCACAACCAGGCTTGGTAATTATCTCTATTTCAACCACTTCTTGAACAAATTAACCTCATCAACTAATATGTGTCTCAACTATCAGGCTAGGTAATTATCTCAATTTCATTTAGCTAGACAAGGATATAGCTTTCTACGTTCAATTTAGTTATACACTACCTCATTGTTGTTCAGCTACAGCTACAGCTACTTTGCCTAAATTCTAATGAAACTATCTTCCTTTCTATAAAAAAAGAAAAACACTACAGCTTTCTAGGTTCAATTTAGTTATACACTACCTCTTCGATTGTGTTAACTTGTTGCAGCCAAGCAGCCACTTGGTCTGTCCTTCGCATGTGTCCTGCATTCTCAGCTTGTTCGACCCTTCTGTTCACATCACCATAAATGTTTTGAAGCTCAGACTGTTGTCTTTTCAATGAATCTAAATTATCCTTCAGATCACAAATATAAGCAGTATGTTTGCTACTGCAACTCCATAAACATTTTGCTGCATCCCAAAGTGGTCCCACTATTTCCATAGCTTTGATCCTTTTACGCCCAAAGCATCCCTTGGTTCCTCCAACCTTTGCTTCTGTGTTGGTAATTAGTTAAAAACGAGCACCAAAGATACCGCACAAACGGGAATAAAAAAGAAAAGAAAAGAAGTGACAATATTAAAACAAACACATAGGGCATAGGCTAATCACTTGGTTAAATTATTTCAAAGAGTGAGTGGGGTTCCTTATTGGAATCCATTATCTTAAGCTTTATGCATAAAGTATATATGAGCACTAGGCAATAGGCAACACTAACATCAACAGCTTATTACACTTGTCCAGCACTCGGCTTGTTTTATAACAAAAAAACTATAGAGTTGATATATATACAATATGTATATATAAGAATTACACCAATTAATTATTAGAAGAATGCAAGTAGATAATAAGATAAAAGATAGTGGACATTTTTTTTGAAAAAGAAAAAAAGATTAAACATGTACTTGTGAGGAGTGAAAATAGAGGAACAAAAATAATTTTTATTCTTCAATTTGAAATGTTCAAAGTATAGGAGCTAAAAGAAAACACAGCAATACTGCAGTTTGATTCTACTGCAACTGGATGAAAGGGAGAGAGCAGAAGCAAGTAATAAAAAGGGTCATAGATCAGATCCAACACCTTCTCATGACTAGCAAGTGCTGGTTCTGAAACTTGACCAGCACTTGGTTAATTGGTTTTAAACCAAAAAAAATAGAGTTTTATTTTTATTCTACCATATGAAATGTTGAAAGTATGGGAACTAAATTAATGACGTGGAATAACAAAAGGCTAAATCTGATCTGTTGAGTGACCTCTTTGCTTCAATTTTTTTTTTCGTCTATTCTTGAACTTTTGATTTACAACAAATTCGCCGCTTGAAATAAAAGAAAATAGTAAATGAAAAGGAAAAAGAGTAATCTAAGGAAAAGAAAACACAATTGGAAAAATGAGAGAAAAGAAGTAAAAAATTAAAAAAAGTTAAAGGAGTGAAAATAGAGGAACAAAAATAATTTTTATTCTTCAATTTGAAATGTTGAAAGTATAGGAGCTAATGATGGGATCTAATATAACTGCAAAAACTGACCTCTTTTCCTTT
Source organism: Cercis canadensis (assembly GCA_003255065.1). NCBI lineage: Eukaryota > Viridiplantae > Streptophyta > Magnoliopsida > Fabales > Fabaceae > Cercis > Cercis canadensis. The sequence continues at coordinate 9,569 of QAOA01003830.1, read as the reverse complement.
CGCGCAGAAGGATCTGTTTGCTTCAGTGTTTTCTTGAACTTGATGACTGCAGAAACCAGCAACTTATACAATGGCTGCTTGAAATAATAAAAGAAAAAGGCAAAAGAAAGGAGAAAAGATCAAATTAGCTAAAAGAAAACATAGCAATATTGCAGTTTGATTCTATTGCAACTAATAAAAAGGGTCATAGATCAGATTCAACACCTTCTCATGACTAGCACTAACTCCATCCCGATTCCCAACAACTTCATAAATAATCACTAAAAAATAAAATACTCAAAAATTGGAAGCCATATATATAATAAAATATTGAGTAAAACTATTTTTTAGTCTTTGAAAAATACAACTATTGATAAATTCGTCCTCTAAAAATTTTTGGTGACAAATTGGTCATTAAATTATTATTCTGTTTGACAAATTAGTCTTCTGATACTTTAATGAAAAAAGTTATAGACCCCTGCATACCCCTTTCCTAAATTTCTTTTACTGATTTTGCCTAATTATGTTTAAGCCCTCATTTTCTCATTTTAAGTCCTCCTTTTTTTTTCACTAATTTTACCTACCGGAAGACTAATTTGTCAGTGGAATAATAATTCAATGACCAATTTATTACCAAAAATTTTTGGATGACGAATTTGTCAATTGCTGCATTTTCTAAGGATTAAAAAAGAGTTTTACTCTAAAATATTTATATATAATAATAAATAAATAAATAAATAAATACCACTGCTTGGAAACTATGTGCTGTTCAAGGTTTTATGTTTTTTTTTTTTTTTTTTATCAAATTCTTTGACTTACTGACTCCACACAAGACACACACTACTCCACGCCACACTTGATCAAAGCTAAAGGCAAGAATGCCAAGAAGAGGTATTAGGCGTAGATCATGGGAGAACCAGAAATAAGCAGCCAGAGCAATAAGAGAGAGAGAGAGACTAGCCTTCGGGGGAAGTCAGCTTCTAGACTTTGGCTACTGAAAGGGCAACTTGAATTCTTCTTTGTTTTCACACCAACACACGCATAATTCTTCAAGTTCAAGTTGAAGATTGGTAGTTGAGAAATGATTTTGCATATTAAGATTGTTTCTTTACTAGTTTTTGAATTTTGAATTCTTTGAATTTTTCTTTTTCTGCTCAATTTTTTCAATGTTCACATTGGTACATGATTCTATGCTTTGGTGAAAATCTTGCAATTTTTTGTTGTTTCGTTCGAAACTCACAGAGTTTATTATAGTCGATATATAGAAACTGTAAAATTTCATTTTTAGATTGTTGTTTCGTGTGACACACAAGATGATTTAATTTTTAAATTTTTTTACAACAATAATAAATTTAGGATGTAAGTATCACAAGAACTCCTTTAATTATAGAGGTGGTAGTGCTATCCCTATCTAAAAGAGATAGTAGCTTAACAATCACCAAATTTTTGATATCACAAGTATATGGTACTTTCAATGTTGTAATGTGTAAAAATCAACAGTTGTAATGTGTTTAATCTCTGTATTGACAGAAATAATAATAAGATATGCAAATTTCAATGACAATGAAATCGGTAAATGAGAAACCCTACAAACATGAAACTCATGTCACTCTAAACAGAGAAACACAACGGAGGGACTCCTATAAAGACCTTCCAAACAATGGGGATGGGCCTAAAACAAGAACATGGCATCTTAAAAGGACATCAAATAGTATAAATTCTTGAAAATCAGCTTCAACTTTCCTCAAAGCATCCTCTGTATATGAATAATTTGTTCCTCGTGTAAGAGCATCCATATGTAGAATAGCAAAGTTCAGAAACTTATATTAATTTTTATATTTTGCTAATCAGAAACCTACATTATTGTCTTGGAAGCCTGTTTATTCAATTTTGTAATACAACTTGTGAAAATTTTAATTAACTTGAATTATTAATAATTGGACATAACATATTATATGTTTTGTCCACACCAAATTGTTTCAATGAATATTAGCATATGTCTGTAGATCAATAATTTGTTGCTCGTGTAAATGCATTCACATGTAGAATAATCAAGTTCAGCAACATTATTAAACTGAAAGTCTTAGTCTAAGAAGCTTACTTATTTAACTTTCTCTATTCTGGATCCTCTGAAGAGAAACAAAAGTGCTGAGGTACCAAGATAGCAGTGAAAATTAAATAAGCAGAGTTGTTAGACCAAGCCTTTCAAATAATGTAAGTTGCTGGACTTGATTATTCTACTAGTGGATGCTTTTCTACGAGGAATAAATTATTCATATGTAAACACATTTTAATATGCATTCAAATAAGTTGCTGTCGGCAAAACAGAAAGTACGTCCAATTATTAGTGATTAAATATATTTTTTTTCATAAGAAATTATTTCTGTCAATACAAACAGAGACTTGTTGTTTGTTTTTTTTGTTCTGATCTTAGAGCCTTGGAAGGTTGAGCTTTGCCACACTTTGAGAGAGGGGAAAAGATGCACTGATGTGCTTTCGAAGCAAGTTAATGATTAAACAATTAAAATTATATATTTCCATTATTTACGACCGTTACTTCCATAAAATTCTTTAGAAATCCATGGTCGGCACATGGCTGTCTATCAGCAATTTGCTCATTATCTTATCTCCTGTCCTCGAACATGCATTCTTAATCCTCAATAAGAATATGACTTATCTTTTTGTGCTTAATTTAATAGTATAATTGATTTTCCTATATAATTTTGTTTGTATGTGAGCGGATTAGACAATGATTAAGTCTACAAACTGTTAACAACATCACTATTCTATACCAATTTTCTTTATGTGATACATACAAAAGGAGCTAGCCAAAAGGGAGGAAAAGAAATTTAATATTCTGGGACTATAATTATATTAATCTTAGTACCTAATGTGCATTTGTTTAGTCCATTTTTTAAGTCTCAATGACTTGTTCGGAAAACATTAATAAGAAAAATAAAGGGTTCGTGATCACTAATCAATTTCAATTTTGAACCAAAAATTAGGAATCTTTTGAGATTTTTAATCATCATTCTGTTCTGGCAAAGGTCACTGGTTATAGAGACATCACATCCAGGTCGAATTGGGTGGCAATGGCATGGCCCTCCCTGTTCCTTCATATCTCTGTTTTTGTGGTTTAAAAGAAACAGAGATAATAGCTGGGTAACATATAGTAAAACAACAACAAATTTGAGATGTAGGTTTTACTGGAACCCCTCTAATTGGAGAGGTGGTAGTGCTACCCGTCTCGAAAGGAGAGGGTAGCTTAGCAATCACGTATTTTACGATATCACAAGTATACTTTCAATGTTGTAATGTGCAAAAATCAATTGAAGGAAAAATGAATCAAACTTATCCCTTACATCATTTTGCCAAAAACATTAGTGCTTACTAGTAGTCAAGGTAATTAGTTGATCTAGTTCTTAAAACATTATTAGAAACTATGTTATCTAACAGCTTTGCGCATAATTTCATCTCATTAGAGCATATAGTATAGGAACCACATATACAATGAAGAAATCAAAGACACTATAACTATTTTTATAACATGAAAAAGCCTTTAGAAGCAATGAAAGCAAAACTCCTCTTCAAGTAGCCTTTTCTTTTTGCCGCTGACATAAAGGTCACTTGAAGATAAGGAATTGGAATAATGTAAGCAAAACTCCACATTTCCTTTTAAGAGTTATTCAAAATAGGTTAAATTAAAATAATTAATAGAATTTGAGTTTGATTATTTAAAAAAAAAAACTAATTATTGTATGTTATTTTTTAATACTTTTTTTTGGTATTTTTTCTCTACCGCTTTGTTTATGTATTTTACATGAAAAATAACTATATTAACATACAAGATGATTTAATTTTTTTAAAATTTTTACAACAACAATAAATTTGGAATGTAGGTCTCACCATAGTCTCTCCAATTGGAGAGTTGATAGTGCTACCCCTCTCTAAATGAAAGGATAGCTTAGCAATCACTTAATTTGTGATATCACAAGTATACTTTCAATGTTGTAATGTGTAAAAATCAATTGAAAGAAAAATGAATCAAACTTATCCCTTACACCATTTTGCCTAAAAATTAAGTGCTTATTAGCAGTCAAGGTCATTGGTCGATCTAGTTCTTAAAACTAGTAACATCTTTGCACATAATTTCATCTCACTATAGCATATAGTAAAGGAACCACAAATACCAGGAAGAAATCAAAGACACTATAACTATATTTATAGTGAGGCTTTGACATATAAATGAAAGTGTATAGTGAGGAGCATATAGTGAAGCTTCTGTTTGATCCTGTGAGATTCTAGTTACACCAAGTGCCAAACTTGAGACTGTTTAATTGATTATGAATAAAGTAAGTAAAGTACATAATAACTAACAAGACTTACTCTTAATTAAACTAGTACAGATTGTGCAAATTACATACAAGTTGAACATGGTTAATTTTTATTTTTTTTTGGTAATACAAAGAGAAGAAAGAAAAGAGCTATGTACAACATAAGATAGATCTCTGCAAAAGGGTGATGAATATATCATAAGTTCTTAGTTCCGTATTGAGCAGCTGGTCATGTACATGTTCTAGTATACACAATTGTGTTAGTAGTGATACACTGATACGGGTACCATAAGTATTACTTAACAACAAGCCCTATGGGTTACGGTGCATGCATTGTAGACCAAAATGAATGATACAGTACCATCTCTACAGCCCGCAAATGAATTGGGCTTAACTACAAAAAGGATTATGAAGAAAAACGATTTACTTGGCCCTTTAGTTTGGGCTAATATTAAATTTAATCGTCTGTTCCTTCATAAAGCCTGCAAATGCAAAGCACAAGTTCTAATTTACACCAAACATGATTTATGAGACTAGCAATCACCATAACCATCTTCTTCATATATAGTAAATACCCCTTCTTTTTACGTTGAAGTTTTGAAGAAAGTTAAGAACGGTGGAAATATCATTCCATTAATTGCTTCTTCCAACAAAGAAAGCTGCAACTTGAATTATAATTAGGGAACCTTAAATTAAAATTAAACTATGAATTTACTATAACAATTTCGAGTAATATTTATGTTAGAGGCACAAACTATATATTTTATTACAATATTCCATAAACAGTATATAATTCATTTAGTTACACTTCAACTTTTTTGTTGTGTCGAATTCAGATAAGGTCACATAATATTTTATGTTTTTCAATTCTCTTTAGGTAATCGATTATATTATTTGAAAACCTTTTCCTTTTCTTTTTTAATATAAAATTCTTACAGCTAAATAAGTTTACCGTTTCAATATTTAGGAAGAAAAAAGATTTAGAAAATCTCAGCAAAGTGTTGATTAATTCTTGATTAAAAAAAAAAAAAAAAAATGCTACATCATTAAAACAACAAATTGTTTGCCAATAGTAAATGATTTTAACAAAACTTTCATATATACACAAATGAAATTCTACTGCCGGAGTATATCTAAGTATACTATGTTACATGTGTTTACAGATACATGAGGTACTCTCCCCATCAGGCCTCTGCATCCAAAATTACAGCTTTAATTGCAGATATCATACCCTCAAGAGCTCATCTTTGAGATTGCAGAGCAAATTGAACTCTTCAAGAGCTCACATAATTCCTTCAGCTCATTTATTTCTTGCTATATATGAGCAAAAGATGTTTAGAAAGGAGAGGGAAAGAGTACAAAATTCAGCTAGCTGCTGCAAAAAATAGTATATATGTGCATTTAACAATTCTAAGGTTAAACTCTTGTCTAATTTAACAATGTTAACGATTCTAAGGTTCAGGATCATGTTCATATATCATAGATGTATCCTGCAACAATGTTTCTGTAAGCTTTTCATACTATTCACTAAGGACATGTAAGAAAAAATAGGTAAATGTTTAAGGTAAATAACATACAAATTTACTAAAGACAACTTTTGGGGTTGCAAGACTATGGCTTAGTAAATAATATAGATATATATCTTAGCAAAAAACTTTTTAACAAAGACAAAGGGGACTATAATTGACCATGACAAAATCTTAAAAGATTTTAATAATAATTATTTTGGGTCACTCAAACAACAAATTTACAAGTGATTTATAAAATTATACCCTATTAATTTAATTGAAGTCATAATATACATAATGTATAATCAAAGCAAGTACCGGAATTGTCCAAGACAGCATAAATTATCAATAGTAATTGTTTATAAACAATAATCATTTGCAGTTTTTCATGACCAATAACCAAGAAATAAAGATGCTATCTAAAGTTAACTTTTAATTTTTATAAATAAATATAGAGTTCTACAAATTAAAAAATAAAATACTTCTTCATTAAAGTCAATACCGGCCGAAAAAAGATGCGGACCTAGTAATTGTATACAATATAGGCAGATAAGAAACCTCCTTAATTTAATTGAAGTCATAATATACATAATATAATCAAAGCAAATACCGAAATTGTCCAAGACAACATAAATTACCAGTAGTAATTGTTTATAAACAACAATCATTTGTAATTTTTCATGATGAATAACTAAGAAATAAAAATTCTATTCCAAGTTAGCTTTTAATTTTTATAAATAAATATAGAATTCAACAAATTAAAAAATAAAATAAAGTCAATACCGGCCGCAATAAACTGTGGACCATTCTATCTAGGAACTGTATACTATGTAAGTAGATAAGAAAAATGAAAAATATAGAAGAAGAAAATACGCAAAGGACAAAAAGAACGAAGTTTAAAAGAAAAAGAGTTGAAGTTACTGATATGGGAATGGGAGGCCAAATATATATTTTTGACCGTCGTCGCCGCCACCTCCTCCTGGCTGCGCAACCGCCGGATCCGCTACCTCTTCCTCATCCTGTGCTCGCCGCTTCTCCTCCTCCTCTTTTACGCCGCCCTCCCGTTCATCTGCGTCTCCGAGCTCTGCCTCCGCCGCGGTATTTGGAGAAAACTCGTGCGGGGTTCCAGAGACGAGGAGCGGTTGCGGCGATGCGAGGAGGGTTACTGCAGATGCGGCGACAGTGAAGGGGTGGGGTTGTTGCAGTGGTACTTGGAGGATCAATTGCTTTTGGTTGGATCTGTATACGAGTGTGGTGACGAAGAAGACGACGAAGATGTTGAAAATCCGGGTACTTGTACAACTCCTCTATTGGGTTGATCATATACCAATTTTTTTTTTTTTTTTTCTTAATCAGTTTTTGTATATAAAAATCTAATTTTGGATTGTTGATTTTTGATGATTACTGATTCCTGTTGTTTTTCCAACTTGTATGGAAGTTCTGATCAATGCCCACGATCAATTCTCTCTTCCCTCTTTCGGAATTTTTTGGGGTTATTTTTAACTATATTTTCATTTCCCTCAAAATGTTCAGTGTACGGAGATTACAAAATATGGCTCATAGAAGCCTTCTTCCTTGTTCTTTTGTTTTTTTTATCTTCTTATTACTTCTGCTAATCCCTTTGTGTAGAAGCTCAATTCTAATAGGTTGAATGGACTAAGTATTAATTATTATTATCATTATCGGTAGTAGTAGTTTTTTCTTGCTGGAAACAAAGATTGAAAGTTTCAATTTTTTTTAATGTTTGTGAGATATTATATGAGAGTGCAACATTTTTTGGCAGTTGCTTCCTAGACTGTTATAGTATATACATAGATATGAAGAAACAATAAAGGTTAAAAACTATTGTCTGGTTTAGCATTATTAGAATTCTTGCTTAGCATATGGAGAACAAGTGAAAAACAAATGAGTAAACTCTCATTGATTTAACCAATTAGTTATTCAAAGAACACTAACTACGTAACAAAATACTTCATCATTTGTTAAACAAATACATGTCTATCACTGGCAGGTTCACTATTACTGTTATACAGCCAAAAAGAGGTTCACTATAACTGTTGAGAACATAATTGCGGAGATTATAACAAACTACATTTATAACATGAAGGATCCTAAGAAGCAAACAATGCAAGTGTCCGAAAGCAAGAGGAGAAACATCCTATTCCCACTTGACTATGTTTCACAAAGCTAATCTTTCTACAATTGAGAAAGAAGTTGTTGACACATGAAATGGAGACTCTGTGTGTTTACTCTGCCTCAAGAAGATGATAAATTTTAGAATACCCTTTGCATTTTCAAATGTCATTCTCCATTTGCAGTCATCTGAACATGAAGCTATAAGAGAAACTGAAATTAAGAAAAAGGAACCCAGATAATCCATGTTATATTGCTTGCAAGTTAAAAAGTCTTTATTTACAACCACTACCCTTGACTGCAATACTTGCTTTATATAACAGACCTGAACCCTTTTATATTGATTTACAAGCACTCTAGAAAACTCTTAAAACAACTCCACAATTTAGAATAATGGTCTTTATTTACAACAGCAACAACCCATTTACTAGGAATTCAAGATTTGGACTGTATCAAAAAACACACACATAACTGAGACATAGCTTGAATGAAGTAGGCCTGAAAGAAAGAGCAGCATCCCTTGGACATTGGTAATGCAGAGTAACAATAAAACAACTGCAAGAATCAGAAGTAAAGTAATCACTACAGAAGTAAGCAAATTTATGGGATTGCATGAAATTACGTATGATATCGGAATGAATCATTATGAAGGTGAAGAATCAACTTACAGAGCAATGAATGACAATGAGCAGGGAAAAAGATGGGAGCTTTGTGACCTCATACTTTTTTGCTGGCATCTCTTCCATCATGCATCATAAATGGACATCATTAAGTACCTTGCTTTAGTATAATTATTAAAAGAGGAAAAAAAATTGAACTAGTTGAGAAAGACAAGAATGGAATTCAAATTCAACTCAAATAACTTGACTTAGTGTATCTCGAGGGTTGGGATATGAGAAATTATTTCTCAATCTTGACCCTCTCTGAATTGATATCTTTCCCTTAAGCCTGGACAACTAAGTATTTCTAGTTTCTGTAAAGATAAGATTCCGCATTTCTAAATTTCAGATTTCAGTGTAATGCTTTAAATTTATAAATGCTTGATTATGTAAAAAACACTTTGTATGGAAAAAAAATTAATACTTCTCTAAACAAATAAGATTCAACTGTCAGTGATGTACGAAATGTATATACTTACATTTCAATTTCAGGTGGCATTTCAGAAGTTGATCCAACTTCCTCTACAAGTGATATCTTTTTCTGTACATCAGTTATGGGATGAAGTATAAAAACTAAATATTATGACATTGCATATCAATGGTAGAAAAGACTAACTAAAAATAAATAAATATAGAGTTCTATGGATTAGAAAATGAAATACCCAGGAATCCTGCTCGAACATTCCCTGTATACAATGCAAAAAAGAAAATCTTTGTATACTCTGCAGGCAGATAACAAAAAAGAAAAACCATCAGTTATGGGATGAAGTATAAAAACTAAATATTATAACATTGCATATCAATGGTAGAAAAGACTAACTAAAACCATACAAACCCATAACAATAATCATTATCGGTAGTAGTNGTAAAACAGTTAAAAATAAAAAAAAGTGGACTATAATTGACCAAGACACTCTCTTAAAAGATTTTAATAGTAATTATTTTGGGTCACTCAA
>QAOA01003823.1:8640-39939 GCA_003255065.1 Cercis canadensis | reverse complement strand
TTGACTGCCACGACCCAAATCCAGTCCCTTCCTGCCTAACTATAGCTGCAACAGAAACCCAAAACCGAGTTACATATACCCCTTACTGAGTTGACCCACTGAGTTTACATATACCCCATGCATGCAATGGTTTTTTCACATACCAACTCATCCCCTTCACGTACCAGCTCATCCCCATTCTTAACTAGTCGCTGCTAGTTAGCAAATGTCAGAAGATCAATTTGGACACATACACCTTCTCCTCTTGGTGGATCTCCACGGGAACACCATCCCCATTGTTGTACACACTGATCAAGTTCTCTTCCACATCGATCACAACCTTGATGGAATCCATTGACGGATCTCACTGCTTGTTATCGGCGGCATTGACCAAGATTTCGTCGAAGATCTTGTAGAGACCAGGAACGTAGGTAGCAGGGCGATGAACCATCTCATCGTTCTCGTAGACCCAGAGGTCTGGGTGTGCTTCTCGATGGATCCGACATAGGTATCAGGTCGGAGGAGGATGTGCTCGAGCTGAGACTTCTTCTGGTGATGTTGGCATTGCTGCTGGATTCTAGAGGTCGCTTGTTGTGCACTTCCATGGCGCCAGAGAGAGAGAGAGAGATTTTATATATATATAAAACACAAACATGTTGTAGATGAAGTTATTGATTGCGCGTGGGGTGGCAGATAGATGGACCGAAAGGGTTTTTGTTAGTGGATGGAAGAATGCAAGAGAGAGAGAGAGTTTTTTTTTTTTTTAAAGGTGACACATCATCGCTTAACGGCCACGTCAGTAATTAATGTGTTATGTGGCGTTTTCCGTTAAGCCCCACTAACAGACACAAGCGGATGACTAAAATAGTTGACAAAATTATCTTTCAGGGACTAAAGTGTCGGTAAAAAAATTTTAGGGACTAAAGTGTCATCACCTTTATCTTTTAGAGACCAAAAAGGGTTTTACTCAATTATTAAATATACTGAAGGAGAAAAGCAAGTCACAAATTGACATTAATAATAAAACATCATTATTGTCGGTGAATTCTCTTTGAATTTTGGTTGAAAAATGAGCCAAGAGAGCTACGAGGGAACTCCAATGGTAGATCCAGCTTCTGAAAACCAAAGGTAGAAGAAGAATCAAGAAAACAAAAAAATAAAAATAGAATAAATCACATGCTCGGCCCTCGCTTGGGCAAAATTGCGGGCCTATGTATATTTTTGATTAGAGGCGGGATCCAGTCATGTCGCTAAGCAACATGACCGGGTTCTCTTAGTGAGATCTCATCCCTCCATTTTAATTTAACATTCATTTATGGCTTTTGTTGTACCACCTCATTCTTTTTATAAAAAAAAAAAAAAATCTCCTTCATGTTCTCTTTCTCTTCCCGCATTCTTCATCTCATATTTTTTTCTCTCTCCTTTCCTCTTTCTCTCCCACCTTCTCCATGGACTCAGATTTTTTTCTTCATCACCTAATGCAATACAAAATGAAACTCTTCTTTAGACAATGAATTTGGGAAAGGAGTCATACCCTTCTTAACCAATGCTCTTCAAAAAGTCTATGCTCGTATTTCCTATCTCTCTCCCATTTCTCCTTCAGCCACAGATCAAGACATTAGAACAGAGCTCTACAAGTTGATGAATATGCAAACCAGAGTCTTTGTTGTGCACATGGCCCCCAATATTGGCTCTCGGCTCTTCACCATAGCAGGGCAGAATTTTGGAAAGGAGTCATACCCCCTCTTAACCAATGCTCTTAAAAAAGTCTATGCCCGCATTCCCTATCTCTCTCCCATTTCTCCTTCAGCCACAGATCAAAACATTAGAACAGAGCTCTACAAGTTGATGACTATGCAAACCAGAGTCTTTGTTAGGCACATGGCACCCAATATTGGCTCTCGGCTCTTCACCATAGCAGGGCAGATTGGAATGATGAAGAAAAAAATCTGAGTCCATAGAGAAGGTGGGAGAGAAAGAGGAAAGGAGAGTGAAAAAATATGAGATGAAGAATGCGGGAAGAGAAAGAGAACAAGAGAATTTCTTTTTTATATAAAAAGGATGAGGTGGCACAACAAAAGCCATTGATGAATGTTAAATTAAAATGGAGGGTTGAGATCTTACTAACAGGACCGGTTATGTTGCTTAGCAACATGACTGAATCCTGCACCATGTTGATTAGGAGTGGCTAGCTTTTTTATTTTTATTTTTTATTTTTTTTGGTCTTAGTAAGATGGTTGGGCCAATGGCCATCAGCCTATTTTTTATTCTTTTGGGCGATGATAGCCCATTCTTGATAAAAGACCTATTACCACAAAAAGAGATTAATTTAAATTTTTTTCAAAATATATAAAAAAAAAAAAAACACTTTTAAATTCAAAGCAATTACATTTCAGGCCACGGGTGGGCTCACTCACACTAATCTTTATTGGTAATTTAGATTTAAGAAACTTCAATATTCATTTCTTTTGTCACAACTACTAGTATGTATCGTTAATATGTATACATCATATGTGTCTAAGTGTTCCTAAAAATAATTTCAATTAATTAGGATCCCTAAAAGCTACATAGCTACTTAGGATTCCTAAAGTCATATTAATTAATTATTTAAGACCACTAAGTTACTCATGACCACTAAATTAATCATACGTTACATATAGCAACATATGGCTCCTAAAACAAATTGACACAATTTTTAGGAGTTCTAAATTAATTTCATGTCACACATAATTACTCTAAGTCACATAGATACTTAGGATACCTAAAGTAATCTCATAAATTGAGCACTTACAACCACTAAATTAATCAATTTAATGACATGTCATGTATAGCGTCATATGCCTCATAAATTAAATTGACATAGCTTTTTCAGGGTTCTAAATTAGTTTCATGTCATACATAACTACTCTAAGTCACATAGCTACTTAAGATCCGTAAAATAGTCTCATTTGACTACTTAAAATCACAAAGCTACTTGTATACTAAGTTAATCTCATGTGACCCTTAAATTAATCTCAATTGTTAACTCAATATCACTAAATTAATTTGTTGCTTATAGCTGCATAAAGCCAATAAATTAAATCGACATAGCTTCTTTGAATGAAGTGTTAATAGCATGTCACACATAGTTACTCTAAGCCAATATACATATATGATCCTTAAAGCAATCTCAATTGACTTTCTAAGTAGTGGGGCAAATACTTCTGAATTCAACACTAATCAAATTCAATTGAATTGAAATGAAATTTCATAAAATTATGTACTTTTCATCCATCGATTTGATATTAGTTTAGTTCATTTGGAAAAAGTTTCCATGAAATTGAATTGGACTTTTCCAATTTGATCACTAATTAAGTTCAATTGGCATAGAATTGCTTGATTCTATTATTTTCCTCCAACAATATGCTATTAGTCAAATTCAATTGAAAAGTGTTCTATAAAATTGAATTGGAACTTTTGTAATTTGACACTAATGACATGAAAAATGATTTGTGAAAATTTTAATTTACCATTAAGGCTCTGTATGTGAGTTTGAAGTAATGGGAGAGGAGAGGAGAGGAGAGAGAGGGAAAGGAAAGGAAGAGAAAGATAGAGGTTTTTATCTCCTTTGTTTGGATGATTAAAATGAGTAAAAGGAGAGAAAGAAAATGAAAGAAATAAAAATTTATCCTTTATTTATAAAGTAAATATATTTAATATAAGATTTAATAATATTATCTAAATAGTTGTTGAAAAAGAATTTGAAAAAATAAATAGAGGTATAATAGTAAATTACTCTTTTTTTTCTCCAAAAATTGGGAGAACACAAAAGTGAGACAAAAAAAGAATGCAAGGGTTTGAGATTACCCATTGAAATTTTTTTTTCCCTTTTTTAATCTCGAACTCCCAAACAAGGGAATGAATACATTTACTCATTTCTTTTCCTCTCATTTTCCCCCAATTTTAACTCTCAAACAAACCCTAAATAACTCTAATCGAAAAGAATTACATAATATTATAATTTTCCTTCATCAAAATAAAAATACTTTCTTAATAAAAAGTATTTTGAATTTTATTTATCTTTTATAAGGAAACTAAAAAAATTTATTTTAGTCCTTCACTTAAAAGCAAACTAAAAAAAGTTTTTTTTTTTCTTTTTTAGCTTAAGCTTAATTATTGCTTTAAATTTAAAAGTGTTTTTTTTCATACTTTTTTGAAGTAAAGGAAAAAGAAAAATCAAAGTGGGCTTTTTTATTAGTTGGTTTGGTTCAAACCAAACTCCTATTAGAGCTTGGGTTTGCAGAAGGCAGAGCGCGTGTGCGGCTGGTTTTTTTTTTTTTTTTTTTTTTCCTTCTCCTACCTTGGTTTGCCAGAGGCTGAATGCCATTAAAGCTTCCTCAAAGGTCTTTTTGCTTATTTGGATCAATTTTCCTTTAAAAAAAAGAGAAATCACGTATATTTCAAAGGCCCTAATAAATCCAAGATAAATGTATGTTTTTAAGGCTAAAACCACACAACATCTCAGCTACGCTAAATCCAATTCAGGTGTTGGTCGGCTGCCATTCGGTCAATTCTGCAATGTGGTTAGGTGTGAAATGTAATATTTGTTAGATATAAAATTATTATTGGTCTTTCATCTAAGAGTTTAAATTTTTGGGTTGAATCGGTTCTTGACATGGTATTAGAACTTCTTTGACTAAATATTCAGGAAATCGAATCCTACTTTTCTTGTGTGAATGCTTGTTAGATATAAAATTATTCTTAGGTCTTCACCTATTTATGAAATAGCAAAACCTCCATGAATGGTCTTACCAAAGAAAAAAAAACCTCCATGAATGGTATTGTAACCTACAAGTCATGTCACATGTCATCTTATCATTGGCTTACTACTGTAGCGTCAATTGTTACATTTCAGCAATAAGTAACACTCAAGAAGCACCCATATATATATATATATATATATATATATAAAGAAGTACTAACTTGTTTTAATACAATTGCTTTGATTCTATCCATCACAGATACCTTCTGCCAATCCTAACTTTTATAATAATCTTGAGACTTAAACATATTCCAATCTTACATTATTTTTTTTGAATCTCTCTCTCTCTCTCTAGTAACTAGTCAATAATGAAAGATGAGAAAAACAATCATCCATGCTGAAATCACAAAAATTCAAAAAAGCTAAGTAGAAATTTTAAAAAGTTAACCCATTGGATTTTTTAGGTGAAAAATGAACTCATTGGTTAAACCATTTGTTTTAAATTTTATTTTTAAATTTTTTACATTTATCTTTTAGTTTACATGCATAGAGAAAAGCTTTTCCAATGTCCGCTTGTTGAGTTGTTGGTTTCATTATTGGAAAGGAAAGTAAAATAAAATAAAATGAAATAAAAATTGTGACATAAAAGAAGGAAAAAATAAAAGACTCATGAGTAAAGAAAGTAAAAAAAAAAAAAAAAAAAGGAGAGAATAAGGAGTGAAATAACCAATTGTTAAAAAAAATCATCCTTGCCTTCTGTTCATTTAAAGGAAAGGTTAAACTGTAAAGTAACATTTCGTGTGATGAAGAGCTTGTTACTTTCAAATTTTTCTCATTGTCAAACTTCAATTTACTGTGGAGTATGCGTGTTATAAATGTTGATCAAATTCAACCTCTGAATAATCATATACAAGGAAAGGAAAGTGCAGAAGATATGAAAAAAAATTCCGACAGGGAAAGTTATACTTGTATTGAACATGTTGATCACACTAATCATTGGAACAATTCAAGCTCACAAGGGTGTCGAGACCTCACTTCCTGCAACTCACTTGGCAAGTTTTTCATCCTCTTCACATATCTATGACTATAATTATTTCCGTTCACTAACTAAAAGGATAATCACAACTTGGAAAATGAAGAAATTCCCGATAATTCAAAGTGATAATGGAAGAAATGGATGTGACATGCCCACACCAGGTAAGAAAATAGTATATGGTAAGTATGATTAAATATGATTAATACTAAATACTTCATGTAAGTTCAATTTAACAAAAAAAAAANAACAAAAATAAAAAAAAAAAAAAAGTGCTTGAAGATACTCGTATGATGTACTTAAGATTATTGTTTTTCAATGACAAAAGGAAACCTAAATTACTTATCACTATTTTTCAGGGAAAAAGAATCTTTAGCGCTAAAAGTTAAGAGAAAATACTATTTAGTACTACACTCCTGTTAAAATACTTGGAGTAAAGTATTTAAAGGAATAGATAGGTCAAAAGTAGTATTTCAAATTTTTCTAATTGTCAAATTTCAATTTACTGGGGGTCACGTCATGTAAATTCTTATCCAATTCAACCTCCAAATAATACAAGGAAAGGAAAGCGCAGAAGATATGGAAAAATTTCCAACAGGGAGAGTTATATTTGTATTGAACATGTTGATCACACTAATCATTGGAATAACTCAAGCTCTCAAGGTTGTCAAGCCCTCACTTCTTACAAGTCATTTACCTAGTTTTTCGTCCTCTTCACATATCTATGACTATCATTCTTTCCGTTCACCAACTAAAGGGATAATCTCAACTTGGAAAATGAGGAAATGCTCTAGCCTCCATAGCGATAATTGGAGAAATGGATGTGACGAAACCACACAGTTTAGGAACTAAGATGGCGAAAAAAGTGCTAGGGATACCCTTTTGATTGAATATTAGATAATTCATCTCTGAGATTATATGTTAAAATCTAAAATGCCATTGGATGATTTGTGGTGGTAGGAGGGGATATGTTATCACCTCTTGTGTAGTTTCCAACTAACCAAATAAGAAGTAATTGCAGATAATCATATGATGTACTTAAGATTATAGTTTCTTAATGACAAATGGACACATAAATTACATATCATTATTTTTAAGGAAAAGTAATCTTCAATACTGAAAGAGAAAAGACTATTTAGTACTTTAAATATGTGAAATTACCAAAATATCTTTTGAGCTATATATTTATGTTATTGTTATATGTGATTATTTTGTTTATATTTAAATATAGTAATCATATACAAAAAAAAAAATTATATATTTTATACATAATAATCATATATATTAAAATAATAATCACAAAACTCAAAAAGTGTTTTTGTCATTTTTAGGTGTGCAAATCTTAGGGTTGTTTTCCTCAAATTCTAACACCTATATATGCATCCTTTATCCATGTTATAACTCGTAGAAATATGCAGAAAACTATAGATACCTAATCCTTTTGACCCATTACATTTAAGTCCATTTCACCAAAAGGCCCACATCATCAAATCTCCATCTTGGATATTTCCATCATATCCTTTAACCCTCCTCTTTAAATAGTTTTTACCAACATGTATATGGACTTTTGCTTCCCTTAGCATTTATTACCCTCTTTAGCTTGAACCATACTAACTTAAGTTTTGGAGTTCGGGCATCATCACTCGACTCTTAGTTCACTCGTGTTACTATGCAGTTATTATTCCCCAACCTGACCTCATTCGCATTTCCGACCTCCAACTTAGATCAAGCATCGTCATTTGGCACCGTCTGTGGAAAGCTTTTTTATTCCCCAAAAATAAATCTCATTGCACGATCTTGTTTTGAACACCATGAATCCCTCAAGTTAGTATGAAGACTTCCATACCATCTAGGAAAACACCATCTCATCCATACACCAACCTAACACTGCCTGAAGATCACCAACGCCCCCACCCCACCAAACCACTCCTAGTTTGAAAGTTTCTGCATAAACCCCTATACAAGAAAACCAACAAAACTCCACCCTCAATTTCCTGCTCCAAGAAATTTGAACCCTCAAACATGAAAGAAATGTAGACAGAGTTAAGAAGGCGCCAGCAACCCAAAGAACTCTCAGTTAATACCTAACATGAGACTCAATCTCTCCAAGCAAGCCTCTCTTCCCAAGCCAGGCAACTAATTAAGAGACAAATCCACTGAGCAAACAATTCTATCTCCCTAAACTAAATGCCTAAGAGACCAAACTACAGAGGAAATTGCTGAAAGCCAATCGTCATTCCATACCTGCACTTGAGAACCATCTCAAACATTCAATTCCAACAAGCCTTCACCCTCCAGCACGAAAAAGCAAAAACGAGCTACTGAACACTCTTTCACCCAAGACATCATGGATTTTCCCCTACAAGCACACTTCAAGCAACCTAATCTCGAATCCTATGATGGATTCATCGACCCTCGAGAGCACTTGGAAAATTACAACTATTATGCTTTTGGTCGACACTGTTGAAGAAATTATGTGCCGAGCTTTCCCAACAACCCTGAGAAGTGCAACCCAACAATAGTTTTCTAACTTTCTGCCAAACAACATATCCAACTTCGACTAACTAGTCAAATTCCTCCAAGCTTGCTTTTCCACCAACATAACCCACCAAAAATCTTTGTCATCTTGGCCACCCTAAAGTAAGGAAAGACCAAGCCTCTAAAAATTATATGGATCAATACATTAAACTCTCATTTTAAGTTCGAGACTTGATCGACACAGTAGCCATGCATATAATCCAAGCAAGCCTCCGACCTGGCTGCCTGCATGAAAACATCACCCTCAACCTGCCTGAAAATCTATTCGACCTCTTTACCAGAACAACCAAGCACATCAATTTAGAAGAAGTGCTAGGCCAAGCCGAGAAAAACAAATTGAGCCAAGACACAAAAAAAAAAAAAAAAAACCTAGGAGGAGAGAAGATGAGGAAAAAGAGAGAGATCCCCAATGGCCTCGGTTCGAAACCTACACCCTATTGAACCAAACCCGGGCTCGGGTACTGGAGGAAATATGTCACACCAAGCTTGCCCAACTCCCACGTCTAAAAGAAATCGTAGGTTCGGATCAAGAAAAATATTGCACCTTCCATAGAGGAAGGGGCACAATACAAACAATTGGAAACACCTACGAAACCTCATTGAAGACCTTATCAAAAAAGATTAGCGGCAAAAGTACCAAGCTAAAATCTCAGCACCAGTCCAAAAACCCAACAAAGAATACCTACCTCTAAACAGATTCCTACCAACAAACCAACCCCCCACCAAGACCAAAATTGACATAGGAACAAGACCCCAAACAGAAATCCACCAAATTGGTAAGAAGACCTAAGGCGAAACGCTGCAGGAACCATCCATACCATTTTTGGCAATTTCACAGGATGAAGAACCTCAAGGTCCTCCCACAAAAGATATGAAAGGCCAACTCAAAAACATAAGAAAAAAATCCCACAGTTGCTAGAAAAACCAAACTGAAACCATCTCTTTTTCTGATGCTGACTATAGGACCATCAACCTAGAGCACGATGATCCCATGGTCATAACCTACTTTATCACCAACTACAAAGTCCGCAAGGTCCTAGGAGACCAAGGTATCTCTGTTGATGTCCTATTTTATCATGCTTTCACTCAACTCGGACTCCTAAACTCCGACCTCAAACACTACTCTAAAACCCTTGTGGGCTTATCTGGAACTCATGTTGAAGTTAAATAAACAATTACCCTCAAAACCACCCTGGGAGACTTCCCCAACCTAGTTAATGCAAACGTTAGATTCTTGGTCGTCGATTGCCTTCTGCCTAAAATGCTATTTTAAAGTGCCAATCTCTCAATCGAATCGATGTAATAGTTTCAATCAAACATATTTTACTCAAATTCCCTACTGCCTCAAGAACCGTTGGACAAGCAAGATGAGATCAGCTCCTCGGAAAAACATGTTATAACATCAACCTGTCCATCGATTATTCCAAGCCCCAAAAACCAAAAAACACCACCTACCTTCTACCAGTCATCAAGTTCCCATCAATGAGCTTGACAACAGAAGAAAAAACCAATAAACCTGACTTGAGCCCAAGGGCGAGCTTGTTCTAGTTCAGGTCAAAAAAGTTCAAGCCAAACAGTTTAAGTGGGATCAAATATCCCCTCTTTAAACTTGAAAAAGCTCATCGACCTTCTGGTCACCAATGCTGAACTGTTTGCATGGATAACATTTAACATGCCAGGTACATATCTAGATTTTTTATGTTATAAACTTGTTGTTGGCACATGTGCAAAACTAGTCAGCCAAAAGAAAAAAGTCATCGGACCAAAGCGGCAGACATCAATCCCAGAAGAAGTCAGAAAGCAACTCAACACCGAGTTCATCAAGAAAAACCCTTACATGACCTAGCTATTAAACGTAGTGATGGTGAAAAAAGTGAACAAGAAGTGGAGAATGTGTGTAGACTTCTCCAACCTGAACAAAACATGCCCAAAAGACCCCTACCATTTTCTGAGCATTGACTAACTCATTGACGGAGCATCAAGAGGAGTTTCTTGGTTTTCTCTTATGTTATCAAGCTCATTGATGGAGACCTGACTGCTAGTGGAAGGTTGTGCGGTATTTTTGGGTTTTTAGAGCTTGGAATAATTGATGGATAGGCTGATGTTATAACATGTTCTTCCTAGGAGCTTATCTCATCTTGCTTGTCCAACGGTTTCTAAGGCAATGAAGAATTTGAGTAAAATGTGTTTGATTGAAACTATTGCATCGATTATTGACACTTTAAAATGACGTTGTAGGTAGAAGGGAATCGACGACTAAGAATCTGATGTTAGCATTAGCTAGGTTGGGAAAATCTCCTAGGGTGGTTTTGAGGGTAATTGTTCTTTTAACTTCAATATGAGTTCTCAAGAAGCTCACGAGGGTTCCGGGGTAATATTTGAGGTCAGAGTTTGGGAGTGCGAGCTGAGTGAAAGCATGATAGAAGAGGACATCGACAAAGCTACCTTAGTCTACTAGGACTTTGCAGACTTCGTAGTTAACAATAAAACATGTTGTGAAAATGGGATCATCGTGCTCTGAGTCGATGGTCCTATAGTTAGCATAAGAAAAAGAAATAGATAGTTTCAATTTGATTTTTCTGGCAATTATGGTGGTGTGGATGATTTCTTTCATGTGTTTTTGAGTTGCACTTTCATGTCTTTTGCAGGAAGACATTGAAGTTCCATCTCCCATGAAATCGCCAGCAATGGTATGGATGGTTCCCACAACATTTTGCCTTGGGTCTTGTTGCCGATTTGGGGGTTTATGTTTGGGGTCCTGCTCCTATATCGATTTTGGTTTTGGAAAGAGGGTTGGTTTCTTAGTGGGGATTTGTTTCGTGGTTGGTATTCTTTATTGGGTTTTGGACTAGTGTTGGGATTTCAACTAGGTACTTTTGCAAGTAATCTTTTTGGATGAATTCTTCAATGAAGTTTCGTAGGTTCCTACAACTGTGTGTGTTATGCCCCCTCCCTTTATGAAATGCGCAATATTTTTTTGGATCCGAACCTATGATTTCTTTTGGAGGTGGGAGTTGGGCAAGCTTGGCGTGACATATTTCCTCCAATACCCAAGCTTGAGTCTAATTCAATAAGGTGTAGGTTTCGAATCGAGGCTGGATTGGGGATCTCTCTCTTTTTCCTCCTCTTCTCTCCTCCTAAGGTTTTTTTGTCTTAGCTTGGTTTGTTTTTCTTGACTTAGCCTAGCACTTCTTCTAAATTGATCTGTTTGGCTGTTCTAGTAAAGAGGTCGAATAAATTTTTAGGCTGGTCAAGGGTAAAGTTTGCATGCAAGTGGCCAGGTCGAAGGATTGCTTGGGTTGTATGCATGACTATTGCGTCAATCAGGTCTTGAACATGGAAGGAGAGTTTAGTGTATCGATCCATATGATCTTTTAAAGACCCAATCTCTCCTTACTTTAGGGTGGCCAAGATGATAGAGAATTTTTTGTAAGTTATGCTGGTGGAAAAGCAAGCTTGGAGGAGTTCAGCTGGCTGGTTAAAGTTGGATATGCTGTTTGGTGGAAGGTTAGAAAACCATTGTAAGGCTACTCTTCGCAGGGTTGTTAGGAAAGCTTGACACATGATTTCTTTCGCAGTGTCGACCAAGAGCATGACCGAGTTGTAATTTTTCAAGTGCTCTCGAGGGTCGGTGGATCCATCATAGGATTTGAGATTAGGTTGCTTGAAGTGTGCTGGTAGGGGAAAATTCATGATGTCTTGGTGAATAGTGTTTGACAGCTCATTTTTGCTTTTCCAAGCTGGAGGGTAAGGGCTTGTTGAAATTGAATATCTGGGATGGTCATTGAATGCAGGTATAGAATGAAGATTAACTTTCAATAGTTTACTCTATGGTTTAGTCTCTTAGGCATCTAGTTTAGGGAGATGAAATTGTTTGCTTGTTGGATTGGTCTCTTAGCTGCATGGGTTAGGAAGAGGGGCCTGCTTGGAAAGATTGGGTCTTATGTTGGGTATCAACTGAGAGCTCTCTGAGTTGTTGGCGCCTTCTCAACTTAGCAATCTCAACTTTGTCTGCATTTCTCTCTTGTCTGAGGGTTCGAATTTCTTGGAGTAGGAAATTGAGGATGACATTTTGTTGGTTTTCTTATACAAGCCCAGAAAACTTTCAGACTGAGAGTAGTTTGGTAGAGTGGGGGTGGTGGTGATCTTCAAGCAGTGTCGGGCTGGTATGTAGGTCTCATGGGTAAATGGATGTTTTCCTAGATGGTATGAAGGTCTCTATACTGACTTGAAAGATTGATGGTGCTCAAAACAAGATCGTACAATAAAATTTATTTTTTGGGAATAAAAAAGTTTCTCACAGACGATGCCAAATGACGATGTCTGATTTAAGCTAAAGGTCGAAAATATGAATGAGGTCGAGTTAGGGAATATTAACTACACAGTAACACAAATGAACTAAGATTTGGGTGATGATGCCTGACCTCCAAAACTTAAGTTAGTACAATTTGAACTAAAAAAGGTAATAAATGTTAAGGGAAGCAAAAGTCTATATACATGTTGCTGAGAACTATTTATAAAGGAGGGGTAAAGAATATAATGAGAATATCCAAGATAGATTTCATGATGTAGGCCTTTGGTGAAATGTGTTTGAATGTAATGGGCCGAAAGAATTGAGTGCATGATATGATATGCAAGAAATGGAGTTGTTACCAATCGTTTTATTCTATTTTTTTTAAAAAATATAGAATAATGCAATTGGACACCTAAAAATTTGGTTTACATTCAAAGTTTTGATTCGGAGGTTGATTATGTGTAGGGAAGATATTAACACCCTACAACGTCCGTTCTTAAGACGGTTACCCATTGAATCACTTGTTATATATTTTTTTTAAATGAATTAAATAAATCATAACATTATGTTTTAAAATAAATTAATGTTTCATTAGGTCTCGAAAACATTTTTGAAAAAACCTAAAAAAATATCTCAAAACTATTGGGTAGGGACAACGATTGTCAATACAATTCTCTCACAATCTGTTCCATTATAAGCAATTTTTTATTATCTAAGTAATAACTAGAAAATGCAATTTATTAAGCATGTTAAAAAAAATGAGTTTAGAATTTGTGGCAAAAGATTTTTTTTTGTTGGAGGTCTTTATTTAAGTCCATCACCATACATGGAAAGACTAAAGTGACACTCATCACCTCCAAAATATCAAAACGTTACCATCATTATGACTAATTTGATTATTATATCATCTATATTTTTTACCTATAATTTAAGGTAAATAAAACTATATTATTATGCATAGAAAAGATTTTTCGGTGAATTATACATAGAGAAATATTTTTATCAGGGGTTGACCTCAAGCCCCGCCAATATTTTTGGCAAAACTAAAGGGTTTCATTTAGCTCCTGAAGGTCAAAACATCACCATCATTATGACTAATTTTAATTATTCTCTCGTCGGTAATCTTATTCTAGCATAAGTAAAGATAACAATAAAATGTAATGAGATAAATGCAATACAATAAATAAATGACAAATATACAAAAATTAAAAAAAATAAAAGCAATATTGAGAATTTCATTGGTCACACTAATACTTTTGACATAACTAAAAAATTGTCCTTCACCTCAAAAAAATTACGAAAAATTATCAACACAATTATTCCCTAACTTAGTCTGTTGTTAAGAATAAAATTATTTTATTTATAGGGTAAGCACATAGGATAAATAAAAAGTGATTAAAAGCATGCTCATTAAAAAAATTTGAACTTAATCACTAAACAACAACTAATCTACATATTACTAGTGGGCTATTCATCAAAGGAAGCTGAAAAAACTAACATTAATACTAAGCCCAAACCAAAAAATACTAAAATAAAAAGCTAAGGAAATAAAAAGGTAAGTTGGGCTAACAACCTATTTCGTGGGTCTTATAGAGCAACATAAATGACTCAACAGCCTAACCCAAAAAAATGAATAAAACAAAACAAAGTTCAGCCCAACAATCTAATGGCCCAAATACATAACTAAAAAACATATCAACCCAATATCAAATCAAACTTTAGACAAAGCTCAATCCAATTTAAAAGTAAAATAGAAAAAAAAAAATAGGGTGGTAGGCAAAAAAAAAAAAAAAAAAAAGATACAGGAATAGTGCTAAGAAGGCAAATAAAGGAGTAAACAAAGAAGTAGAGAAACTGAAACGAAGGGTAAAACACATAGCCTATAATTCCTCCCCCTTCACCGAACGGAGCAATGGGTATCCCTATGAATCTATCTCTTCCTGTATAACCTTCAAGAAAGCAGCGGTATGAAGGTAAGAATATCTCTCTACTTCCTCTTTCTCTCAAAATTTCCTGGTTCTCTCTCTCAAACTTTGCCTCTCCCTTTAAGTTTCGTTTCTCTCTCTAGAAAAATGGGTCTCTCTTTGTAACTCAACCTCCGCCTCTAATTCGGTTGCTTTCTTTCTAATTGAGTTTCTATTGTGCTTTGCCTCTAATTTCATGCATGAGCCATAAAAAAATTTCTAGGTTTTGTTTCTCTAAAAAAATTGGGGATGGCTTGGTGGAACTACTTTGCCTCAGATTTTATTTTAGCAAATTGACACACTCTTTCTCTTTGGAGTCTCTGTGGGAATCCCTTAATTATATATATATATATATATATATATATATATATATATATATATTATCATTATTATTTTATTTTGTTATTATATATATTGGTACTTGTTTATGTGATTCTCTCTCAAATTTTTGTTTTTCCTTCTCAAATTCGGAATTTTCGTTCTCTGTACTTTCACTGTTTTGGTTCCCTGTATATTTAGGTCACTGTGTGTATATAACACTCTCTATCCCTCTGTGTCTTATGCTGCTTATTATTTATCGTTTCAGCATTTGGTTCTCTCTTGGTATCCTACTGTATATTTTTTTTTCTCTATTTGCCTCACTGTTTTTTGCTCTGCTTTGTGAGGCTTTTATAGGGCACTTTGACCTAGTAATTGAAGTTTTTAAACTTAATTCCCTAATTGTTATAGGTGGAAACTTAAATACACAAATATTATAGTTTTAAGAAAATTAAAAATGAAAAAAAAACTGCTGGTGCGTGGGGCCCACCAGACACGCCGGGGGCCCCTCGGCGTGTCTCCAAGGAAGAAGCCGCCCCTCGGGCGGCGTGTCCAGTCTTGTCCCAAACGCCAGGCTTTCCAGCTCCTTTGCGTGTGTCAGCTGAGAAGGGAGCGTCTGTCAGCTGAGAGGGAGTCCCTGCCTCGCCACGTGTTGACTCCCCAATGAACCAAAGGCTGGCCAAATAAGGTGCTGACACGTGGCTCCTTGCATGGCTTTATTTTAGCAGATTTTCCTTCTTCCTCCACCCGTCCGCAACTCCTTTCTCACTTCTCCTTTGCTCATTTTGCTTCTCTGCTCATTTGCTTCTCTAGTGGTTTGCTTTTCTTCTTGCTTCATTGTTTATTTGCTCCTTCTCATATCTTTCCTTTTGTCCTTCCTTTTTTCGTTACTTTGATTAACTGTATCCACCACAATATTATTATTCAAGTACAAATTAATATTGTTAATCTTTACTTAAATTTATTTTTACTACCATGGCGGATCAAATTATACTACCAGGACCAGCAAACCCCACTCTTTTGACTGAACAAAACAACCACATATCGACGAAAGTGTGGAATACTGGAGTAAGTAATTAATAAATTTTTATATAAAATATTTTGATTTTGTAGAAATTCAGTAGATATATAACATTATAATTTTATTTATAAAATTTTTTAATTTTTTAAATAATAATTGAAACAAGTTGATATTGTTGTGCGTCCTTGATCTCACAACAGAATATGTAAACCTAGTGCAAGAGTTATGGAATATGTGACAATTGCAGGTTTTTGTGGGTTGCAGAAATAGAACCTACACTAATAGATGTGCAATTAATATCTGCAGTAGCTGAACGGTGAAGGCCAGAGACACATACATTTCACATGTCAAGCGGTGAATGCACTATCACCTTGCAAGATGTGGAGGTGTTACTTGGTCTGCCTGTTGATGGCAATGCAGTAACAAAATACATCGGTTACTCATGGAATGATCTTTGTCGCGAATTACTAGGCGTAACCCCACCTCAATCGGCTTTACTCGGAGGCAGGCTGAAGTTGAGCTGGCTTGCACAGACATTTAGTCAATGCCCAGATGATGCGCCAGATGACATAGTACAAAAATTTGCTAGAGCATATATACTACGTCTAATTGGGATGTGGCTCATGCCTGATCGGACTGGAAATTGTGTACATGTGATGTATTTAAAGTTGTTAGAAAATTGGGAGGAAGCTGGGGGATTCAGTTGGGGATCAGCTTGTCTTGCCTATGTTTATAAGAGTCCCTGCATGGCTTCTCTAGAGGAAGCTGACAATTTTCCAGGTTGCTGTTTTTTTGGTCCAGTGTTGGGCCTGGGAGAGATTCCCGTGTATAGCTCCGAGACGTGTTAGACCGGATCGTGAGCTAACTGGACCACTCGCCAGTAGGTCAGTAAAAAAAATTTCAAGTTATTTACAATTTAACTTTATTATATGTTGATAATTTAGCTTTATTTACAATTAATTTAACATTTTTTTTTATTATAATAGACGTAATTAATTATAGTTTAATATTCGAAACATCTTAGGTGGAAATCCCCTTTAGATTGGACCAATATTGTTGACGGCTCTGACCAGACTAGGTATCGACGAGCCTTTGATCTACTTGGCCCTGATGATGTAAGAATACTTATTATTGGTAACTAATTTATGTCATTTATTACTTGAGTTTGTTGTGTGAAATAGTAATCATGTTATTAATGTTTGATGTGAACAGATTGTGTGGCAGCCATATAGCAGGGCATTGATGACACTCCTCCCCGACTATTGTGCTAGGGGGCATGCGATGTGGGCTGCTAAGGTTCCATTGATATGTTATCACATCGTGGAGCACCATAATCCAGATCGGGTTATGCGTCAATTTGGCAGTAGACAGCATATTCCACGGGAGATAACTATTTATGATAAACAGCTACACAATATCAATATGAGAGGAAAACATGTGACGTTGTGGTCGGTGCACCATTATCAGCACCTTTTAGTCTGGGAAGATCGAAGTGTACATGTTATTAATTTAGATGAGCCATTTAGTGTGGATCCCGATTATATGGCATGGTATTTACGTATAACATGCCAATTTATGAGACCTGAAAATGCAGCAGCCGCGGGACAAGTCAGTTCATTACAATTACTTTGTTTATTTTTTTTGTCCGTTTTAGATAACTATATTATTTTTTTGAACAAGTATTGATCCATAACGAACCATGGCACAGGTCCATTCTCATCGTCAAACTCAGCAGGGTTGGGGGACTCAGCAGGGTTGGGGAAATCAGTCAGGTTAGGGAAATCAGTCGGGTTGGGGGACTCAGCATACCCCTTTTCAGCAACTTGGACCTCAGCAAGGTTGGGGCACTCAGCAGGGTTTGGGGACTCAGCATACCCCTCCTCAGCAAGGGGGGCCTCAGCAGAGTTGGACACCTCAGCCAAGATGGCCTTATCAGCCTGCTAATCTTTCAAATGAGTGATATCAAGAATTTGTCATACGCCTAACTGAAGTTTTTGTGGAGTATGGGCAATTGCCACCAGTGATGCAACCACAGATGGCACCCGAGCCGACCACAGATGGTGCACGAGCCACGTCATCCCGACGACAATCTGCCACACAATCCATCGAGGCTGACCAGTCATCGACTTCAAGATCTCAGAGTTCATCACAATCAGGTCATCGATTCGATGATCCAATTACCTCGATGGACATGCCGTATCGGCCAGATCTAGTACACGTTACACATGATCAGAGCTATGTTGATATGACGCCACATGCATATGATGCGGCACCATCTCCTGTATATGACTGGTTTGGCGTTGATTCTCGTGCTCCTTTATCAGCGATTGACACATATGCGGGCCCTTCTTCACAGGCTCATTTACCCGACGAGTGGACCAATCTCACGATGACTCCTTTGACAGCACGTGCGCCTTATGATCCGACGGTGATGACGGGGACAAGACTCTTTGCATCAGGGGACATGGATGATGACACGCCAGCACCGATCACTCAACCCGATGAGGAAGAATTGCCACCACGTGTCATAAGACCCACTAGATGTGGAACTGGAGGACATTATTTGTACCCACGTAGGCGTTAGTATTAGGTTGATTTTCTTTACTGTTGACTCAATGTATATTATAATTTATTTTTTAGTTAACTAAAACATGTTATGAAATTGAATTCAAATCGATATATAATTAAGCATTATGTCTCATTAATCAAATCTACTGGATACAAATAACAAAAACATGGGTAAAATTAATATCAACATTATAAACTATTATACATGGATGATTAATTAGTCATGGATCTGACATCCTTCTAAATTGACAATTTCGCCTATTATGCCCTTCTTGGCGACAAATACTGTACTTAATGATTGTTCATGTCCTGTTAGAATCTCGCCAATCCATTTCATTTCGAATACGATTTGTAACAAGACGACCTTTTTTCCTAAGCATCGCGGGATTAGGGCTGATGTTAATTCCCGGGATCTCTGGCCAATTTTCTGGTCCACCGATTGGATTAAATTGACCACGATATGCTTTGACTAAATTGTCAATTGAGTATACTGGATCCACATAATTCTATTCATTAAGCGAAGCAGACGCGCAAGCACATATTGCATGTGAGCATGGCAAATGTAGGGCTTTAAATTTACCGCAACTACATCTCCCCTTATTCAGATTGACAATAAATGTCCGTCCAGCAGTTCTGGTTCTCATATTATACCTCTCTTCCACCTCAAATAAGCCGGTGTCCCTATTAAACAATCGAGGTTTATGTGATGATGCATCTCGTGCATTATTATGCATTTGAATCATTGCATATTCGGTCCACCGTTGTCCAATAGCTTTCATATTACCAGCTTCGTCCTGCTTTTTAGTGAAAATGGCATTGAGCTTGTAATACGTCGCTCTAACCAGGGCTGTAATCGGCATGTTGCTAACACCCTTTAACCTGCCATTAATGTTCTCAACTAAATTGGTGGTCATCATACCGTAACGCATTCCCTCAGTATCTCCTTGCAAAGTCTATTTCCCCTCATCCAGATCTTTTACATAATTCCATGCTCGATTGTCTTCACATTTACTTTGAATATCCCTCATAAGCTCCTTAAATTTAAGGGATTCAAATTGACTACCTATAAAATTGGGTCATGACATTTAATATTATGATTGATTCGTAATTAAACTAAATATACTGCTTGGCTAATAATAAATATATTTATGTAAATTTATGCATATCTGCTGCGTATATCTTCGTCTTCAAGGTTTTGTTTCTAAAGTGTGTATTCCAGTTGCTGACGACATGTCGCAAGTAGAAGAAATTATGAGCAAGTGGAGGACTCCAACCTACACTGACATCTGCAATTGAAGACAATATACTTACATGACGATCAGAAATTATCGCCAAATTATGATGTTCTTGAACAACGTGTTGACGAACTAAGGTCAAAAATCATGTCCATGCATCTTTAACTTCACCTTTTACAATAGCAAATGCAAGAGGTAATGGTGATCTGTCGCCGTCTTGTGTTAAAGCAATCAGCAGTGTACCGCGATATTTCCCACTCAAGAAAGTCTCATCTACCTGAATCACAGGCTTGCAAAAAGGAAATGCATCGACACAGGCTTGAAATGTCCAGAAGACACGGCGAAACAATATCTCTTGAACATTTGAATGACTTCTGACCTGATTATTATCTAAATGCCATTGAACAACAGTTTCAGGATTTGCTGCCCGCATTGCTGCCATCCATCTCGGCAAAAGATTATAGCTATCTTTCCAATTGCCGAACAATTTTTCAAGGCACTTCTGCTTTACTAACCATGCTTTTTTGTATGATGCTCGGTAGCCATATTCTGCCAAGATTCGCTCCTGTATCAACTTAATTGATACATCAGGACTCTCCTTAACCATTCCATGAATGCTGGACGCTATCACATAAATATCTAGCTTCTTATGATCTTGGGTTATCATGGCATTTGTGTAAGTATGAGGATCGTTATACTTTCTGATCTCCCATAATTCGCTTTTACTCCTTTGACATGCTCGAACTCTCCAATTACAACCAGTAGCTTTGTTTGGACACTCAACATTCCATGCAGTTAAATGTGACTCCTTCACAATAAATGACTGGTGCACTTGCATTGAGTATTCTTTCACAGCAAGTTGAACATCATTTTTTGTTGAAAATTATTGCCCAATTGATAGCTCTCGACTTCTTTCCCACGCTCCCTGTTAATCTAATATCTCGGTGTCATCCCTAATTTGCATGGCATCCCAGTTAACTTCTGAATATACCGGTAAAGGTTTACTGTACTGCAATGACTGCACCATTTCCAGTATCGGATCACCGGATCCATAGCCCAATGGTTGTACATTCAGATTCAAACTATGTTCATTTTCTTCATCACTGCATACATCATCTCGCTCTAACATAACATCTTCATCATCACTTAACGTAATTTCAGGATCAAGTGGAGAGTTACCACCAATTACGTGTTCGTCTTCGGGTGCTTCTACATCAAGATTCGTTTCCTGTTCTTAGATGCCCCTTCCCTGTTTGATCTCTGAATTGAACCACTGTTCATCACAACTATAGTCATGACTTTCCGTCAGATGAAAATTTTGACTCGAACTAGGCATGTCAGACTGTAATCTAGCCAAGTCAACATATGGCCGATAACAAATGTCAGTTTCTATTGTTGTTTGACTATGCACCTGAACTGAACAAGGTATTGAACTTGGCCCACCAGCATCAGCTTCATCGATTTGAAAATTACTGCCATCATGTTGCCTAGTTTCAGTCTCAACAAAAAGCTCCATTGCTCGGAGATTAGCATGTTGTTTCTGACTTTCGTACATGCACATTACATCTTCATCACCTAAGAGATCAAGTACACCATAAAATAAGGGATTAGCTAACATTGGAAATCTATATTTGATGTTCTTGATCACTTTATTGGGATCAAGACGTAATTTCCGTTGTATCAGCTCCTTAAGATTGTCTAGTCGAACTTCCTGCTTCAACATCATGCAAATAGGATTCGGACTTTCATATGTAACTCCTTGGTCTCCCTTATATACTCGATCATTGTAATAAATGAAGATCAACATTTTTATCCTACAATTAATATCAAATATATTATACTTCATGAACAATAATGCATAATAATATACAATAATCATAACATGTTTAAGCTAAATACATACATTTATTTACAGTAATATTTAAATGAAAAACATGAACGATTAAATATTATCATTCTTGCAATCAAAATTAAATATACTATTGTAACATAAAATTAGTACATAAATATTATCATACTTTATTTATACTAAAATTTTACTCCAAACATAAACTATTTAAAACCTATCAAATTTATAATGAAAACAAAAATTAGTTAATCATACTTTATTTATACTAAAATTTTACTTCAAATATAAACTATTTAAAACTTATCAAATTTATAATGAAAAAAAAAATTAGTTAATCATACTCTATTTATACTAAAATTTTACTCCAAACATCAACTATTTAAAACCTATCAAATTTATAATGAAAACAAAAATTAGTAAATCATACTTTATTTATACTAAAATTTTACTCCAAACATAAACTATTTAAAACTTATCAAATACATAAACTATTTGAAACCTATCAAATATATAATGAAAAAAATAATGATTTACATTAAGCAATAATTAAAATCTAAACGTACCTTTTGGAGTGTCGTTCCACAATAGTTCAAAATTTTTGACACGAAGCTCTGCACATTGAAACGATTTTTGCTTACCACTCTTTATTCTCTCTTTTGCAACGTATCACTCTTTCCTCTCTGAAAGTGAAAAAAATTTATGCTATGACGGAAATGATTTTTGCTTATGCTTTGTGAAAACTGGTCTCCACGGAGGGGTATATATACACTTCGAACACGTCGCGGACAAAGTTCTACACGCCACCTGCCATTTGGCATGGCCTGTGGGGACACGCCGTGGGCCCCACGGCGTGTCTCCACAGTTCAAAGCTGCCTCACGTAAACGAGCTGGGAACGAGTTGGAAACGGACAAGACTGGACACGCCGCCCGAGGGGCGGCTTCTTCCTTGGAGACACGCCGAGGGGCCCCCGACATGTCCGGTGGGCCCCCACGCACCAGCAGCTTTTTTTTTCATTTTTAATTTTCTTAAAACTATAATATTTGTGTATTTAAGTTTCCACCTATAACAATTAGGGAATTAAGTTTAAAAACTTCAATTACTAGGTCAAAGTGCCCTTTTATAGCCGGAGTTTCCTTTTCTTTCTTCTTTTTGCAAGCTCGAAGGGGCATTAGCAGGTAGTAGGGGTTGTCTGATAGAGTAGGGTGGCGATGGACTGATAGGGTAGCAGCACATGCGATTTCTTGCTGCAGACAATTCCTTCTTGCCTATTTATTTTGTTTATTTTTTATATTTTTTGATTATTTTATATTTTTTATTAGTCTTTCATATTTTTAGCTATTTCTATTTTATTTTATAATTTTAAAATGTTTCAATTAAGCACATATAAATATATTTCTAAAAATCATAATCCCAAAAATAATATATGTATAAATTTAGATATCAACAATAGTTATCATTTAATATAAGGTCCAAGAATTACAGCAACAACTCCACTTAAACAGCATAAAAACTATCAACACATTCTAAGAATAGTAACAGGAAATTGAAAAACAACTAAAATATGTTCTGCACGCAACAGAAATAAAGACTAAAAAAATATGCTATAAAATATTATCACATGCTATATACCACATGCGTGTCAGAATTCTTTTCAATCTGCAATAGCTTTGTCAACAATCTCCAAAAGGGTCCAAATGTTTCCATTATAAATTATATCATTCACTGGTGGAATAATATTAAGGTTACACTTAAAATTTGCAAGTTTAATATTTAAACCTAGAATTATAGCTAAACTATAAANTGCAAGGTTTTGTAAAATTTCATACGGAATGCTCATTAATCTTTGGATGACTATATGCCATCATCCTTTTCCAGGAGGGGGGTGCTAAAAGCTATAAGAACTGGAAAAACATATTCACACGGTTTTAAACACGAGAAAGAGCAGAGAAGATTATTGCTTACCAGTGATGGATCTAAAATATCGATTGCATACAAACCATGATCATCGTCAGGAACCACAATTTCAGTGTTTTTGTCTAATGTTTCAGTGTAACCTGAAGAATAAGAGAGAAAGGAATTGAAAAACTTAAGACAAATTCAAGGAAACAAATCACCACAAGTATATTCATTCATAGATATAAAACGTAGTTGTATCTCGGATTCGTGGCAGCCTATTATTTGTTTTTTTTTTTTTGACGTAAAAAAATTGAACAAAAGCAAGCACAAACACGACATCCCGATATGGTCAATTGGCTTCGGGCAGACAAAGAAGAGCAAGCATAAATCCTAAACAGAGAAAAAGGCAAGACCTGTTCGGGGATTATAGATGGACCATAGCTTCTTTTTGAATTCTAAGTCAGCCAGCAGAATCCTGACCCATACCCGAGTCTGAAACCCGAATTTATTCGGCCTCGAATGGAGAATGGAGCCTCCCATGCCGGAAACAAGCAGGACTGGGTCGAGATCCAGGACTGCCTCGTCGCAGCTTCGGCCTTCAAAACAGGGGCAGAAACGCATGCCTCCTACCATGACTCAGATTCTGGGGGTTTTTACGGTGCTAGACTAGCTAAACTTGAATCAGAGCGGCGAGCAGCAGCATGCCAAGTTTTGGGTTGGGTCCTCAGCGTCAGCCTCACCAACTGGCATTCTCATTCAACTATCAAACATGTTTCCAGTATCAGAAGCAAAAACAAAAAAAACAAAAATCAAACATGTTTCCAGTACACTCTCACTGCGTCATTCACCAATCAGTTTTGGTCCTCTCTCTTTGTCTTTATTCTTTTTCCTATTCCTCTTTCTTCTTTTAATCTTTTCGGCATCAAGAATCAAATTATACGTCCTCCCTAGTTAATTTAAGTTCTTCACTTATTTTTTGCTTTTGGAAAAACAAATTTATTTGCTACAAAAAGGAAGCATTAGATGATGAAGTAAGAGCTTTATTAATGAACATGTGATGATAAAATAAATAGGGCCATACTATCCTACCGCATTTTAGAATCAAGAGTAATGTTATATTAATGCTTAAAATTCGAGTTATGATTATAAAAGCAATATATATATATTTGGACTAAATGCAAAGTGTGAAATTAAATAACTTAGTGTGCGTAGAAATTGTGATTTTTTTGCTAATGTTTTATAAGCTCAATCATATTTTTTTAAAAAAAATTAAACTAGAATAACTAAAGTTTTAAACCCAATTAAACTATAATAGTCACATTGTGTCAATTAAATTTACATGAACTTTACATTAAGCCTAGGGTTGCTTGATTTAGATTTTGAAGGTCAATATTATGCTACCTCTACTTTTTAGATGGGGTAACTTAGCAATATTCAAATGAATGTTATTCATTTTTATATATATATTTTTTTATGAAATATGGTATAGTGTTAGGAGTTTGGGAAAGGGGAGAGGGGCTAAGACAAGCACCCAATTTAAACCCAAGAGGCTTAAGTTGCAAGGCACTTTGACCTAGTAATTGAAGTTTCTAAACTTAATTACGTATGTATTATAGGTGGAAACTTAAATACACAAATATTATAGTTTTTTTTATTTCAAAATGAAAAAAAAAAAAAGGCTGCAGCGGCGGTGGGGCCCACCGGACACGCCGGGGGCCCCGCGGCGTGTCTCCATGGATGAAGCCGTCCCTCGGGCGGCGTGTCCAGCTTTGTCCCAAACGCCAGCCTTTCAGGTCGTTTGCGTGTGTCAGCCATGAAGAATCCCTGCCTTTGCGTGTGTCAGCCATCCTGCGTCGCCACGTGTTGAGTCCCCAATGAACCAAAGGCTGGCCGAATATGGTGCTGACACGTGGCACCTTGCATGGCTTTATTTGAGCAGATTTTCCTTCTCCTTCCACCCGTCCGCAACTCCCTTCGCACTTCTCTCATTTTGCTTCGCACTTCTCTCATTTTGCTTTGCACTTCATTTGCTTCTCTGCTCATTTGGTTCTTTGGTTCTCTGGTTCTCTTCTCTGGTGGTTTGCTTTTCTTCTTGCTTCATTGCTTCATTGCTTCTTTGCTCCTTCTCATATTTTTTCCTTTTGTCCTTCCTTTTTTCGTTACTTTGATTAACTGTATCCACCACAATATTATTATTCAAGTACAAATTAATATTGTTAATGTTTACTTAAATTTATTTTTACTACCATGGCGGATCAAATTATACTACCAGGACCAGCAGACCCCACTCTTTTGACTGAACAAAACAACCACATATCGACGAAAGTGTGGAATACTGGAGTAAGTAATTTATAAATTTTTGATATAAAATATTTTGATTTTTTAGAAATTCAGTAAAATGTTTATAATTTTTGATTTTGTAGAAATTTATAATTTTATTTATAAAATATTTTAATTTTTGACATAATAATTGAAACAGGTTGATATTGTTGTGCGTCCTCGATCTCACAACAGAATACGTAAACCTAGTGCAAGAGTTATGGAATATGTGACAATTGTAGGTTTTGGAGGGGTTGCAAAAATAGAACCCGCACTAATAGATGTGCAATTAATATCTGCATTAGCTGAACGGTGGAGGCCAGAGACACATACATTTCACATGTCCAGCGGTGAATGCACTATCACCTTGCAAGATGTGGAGGTGTTACTTGGTCTGTCTGTTGATGGCAATGCAGTAACAGAATACACCGGTTACTCATGGAATGATCTTTGTCGTGAATTACTAGGCGTAACCCCACCTCCATCGGCTTTACTCGGAGGCAGGCTGAAGTTGAGCTGGCTTGCACAGACATTTAGTCAATGCCCAGATGATGCGTCAGATGACGTAGTACAAAAATTTGCTAGAGCATATATACTACGTCTAATTGGGATGTGGCTCATGCCTGATCGGACTGGAAATTGTGTACATGTGATGTATTTAAAGTTGTTAAAAAATTGGCAGGAAGCTGGGGGATTCAATTGGGGATCAGCTTGTCTTGCCCATGTTTATAGGAGTCTCTGCATGGCTTCTCTAGAGGAAGCTGACAATTTTCCAGGTTGCTGTTTTTTGGTCCAGTGTTGGGCCTGGGAGAGATTTCCGTGTATAGCTCCTAGACGTGTTGGACCGGATCGTGAGCTAACTGGACCACTCGCCAGTAGGTCAGTAAAAAAAATTTCAACTTATTTACAATTTAACTTTATTATATGTTGATAATGTAGCTTTATTTACAATTGATTTAACATTTTTTTTATTACAATAGACGTAATTAATTATAGTGTAATATTCGATTGGAGATCAGCTTGTCTTGCCCATATTTATAGGAGTCTCTGCATAGCTTCTCTAGAGGAAGCTGGCAATTTTCCAGGTTGCTATTTTTTGGTCCAGTGTTGGGCCTGAGAGAGATTCCCGTGTATAGCTCCGAGACGTGTTGGACCGGATCGTGAGCTAACTGGACCACTCGCCAGTAGGTCAATAAAAAAAATTTCAACTTATTTACAATTTAACTTTATTATATGTTGATAATGTAGCTTTATTTACAATTAATTTAACATTTTTTTATTATAATAGACGTAATTAATTATAGTGTAATATTCGAAACATC
Organism: Cercis canadensis; assembly: GCA_003255065.1. Lineage (NCBI taxonomy): Eukaryota > Viridiplantae > Streptophyta > Magnoliopsida > Fabales > Fabaceae > Cercis > Cercis canadensis. The sequence goes on along the minus strand of QAOA01003823.1, from coordinate 12,861 downwards.
TTAGGTGAAAATCCCCTTTAGAGTGGACCAATATTGTTGACGGCTCTGACCAGACTGGGTATCGACGAGTCTTTGATCTACTTGACCCTGATGATGTAAGAATACTTATTATTAGTAACTAATTTATGTCATTTATTACTTGAGTTTGTTGTGTGAAATAGTAATCATGTTATTAATGTTTGATGTGACAGATTGTGTGGCAGCCATATAGCAGGGCATTGATGACACTCCTCCCCGACTATTGTGCTAGGGGGCATGCGATGTGGGCTGCTAAGGTTCCATTGATATGTTATCACATCGTGAAGCACCATAATCCAGATCGGGTTATGCGTCAGTTTGGCAGTAGACAGCATATTCCACGGGAGATAACTATTTATGATAAACAGCTACACAGTATCAATATGAGAGGAAAACAGGTGACGTTGTGGTCGGTGCACCATTATCAGCACTTTTTAGTCTGGGAAGATCGAAGTGTACATGTTATTAATTCAGATGAGCCATTTGGTGTGGATCCCGACTATATGGCATGGTATTTACGTATAACACGCCGATTTATGAGACTTGAAAATGCAGCAGCCGCGGGACAGGTCAGTTCATTACAATTACTTTGTTTATTTTTTTTGTCCGTTTTAGATAACTATATTATTTTTTTGAACAAGTACTGATCCATAACGAACCATGGCACAGGTCCATTCTCATCGTCAAAGTCAGCAGGGTTGAGGGACTCAGCAGAGTTAGGGAAATCAGTTGGGTTGTGGAAATCAATCGGGTTGGGGGACTCAACATACCCCTTTTCAGCAACCTAGACCTCAACAAGGTTGGGGTACTCAGCAGGGTTGGGGTACTCAGCAAGGTTGGGGGACTCAGCATACCCCTCCTCAGCAAGGGGCGCCTCAGCAGAGTTGGACACCTCAGCCAGGATGGCCTTATCAGCCTGCTAATCTTTCAAATGAGCGATATCAAGAATTTGTCACACGCCTAACTGGAGTTTTTGTGGAGTATGGGCAATTGCCACCAGTGATGCAACCACAGATGGCACCCGAGCCGACCACAAATGGTGCACGAGCCACGTCATCCCGACGACAATTTGCCACACAATCCATCGAGGCTGACCAGTCATCGACTTCAAGATCTCAGAGTTCATCACAATCAGGTCATCGATTCGATGATCCAACTACCTCGATGGACATGCTGTATCGGCCAGATCCAGTACACGTTACACATGATCAGAGCTATGTTGATATGACGCCACATGCATATGATGCGGCACCATCTCCTGTATATGACTGGTTTGACATTGATTCTCGTGTTCCTTTATCAGCGATTGACACATATGCGGGCCCTTCTTTACAGGCTCATTTACCCGACGAGTGGACCGATCTCACGATGACTCCTTTGACAGCACGTGCGCCTTATGATCCGACGGCGATGACGGGGACAAGACTCTTTGCATCAGGGGACATGGATGATGACACGCCAGCACCGAGCACTCAACCCGATGAGGAAGAATTGCCACCACGTGTCATAAGACCCACTAGATGTGGAACTGGAGGACATTATTTGTACCCACGTAGGCGTTAGTATTAGATTGATTTTCTTTACTGTTGACTCAATGTATATTATAATTTATTTTTCAGTTAACTAAAACATGTTATGAAATTGAATTCAAATCGATATATAATTAAGCATTATGTCTCATTAATCAAATCTACTGGATACAAATAACAAAAACAGGGGTAAAATTACTATCAACATTATAAACTATTATTCATGGATGATTAATTAGTCATGGATCTGGCATCCTTCTAAATTGACAATTTCGCCTATTATGCCCTTCTTGGCGACCGTTGTCCACTAGCTTTCATATTCCGCATTTGAATCATTGCATATTCGGTCCACCATTGTCCACTAGCTTTTATATTACCAGCTTCGTCCCGCTTTTTAGTGAAAATGGCATTGAGCTTGTAATACGTCGCTCTAACTAGGGCTGTAATCGGCATGTTGTGAACACCCTTTAACGTGCCATTAATGTTCTCTGCTAAATTGGTGGTCATCATACCGTAACATCTTCCCTCAGTATCTCCTTGCAAAGTTCATTTCCCCTCATCCAGATCTTTGACATAATTCCATGCTCGATTGTCTTCACATTTACTTTGAATATCCCTCATAAGCTCCTTAAATTTAAGGGATTCAAATTGACTACATGTAAAATTGGGTCATGACATTTAATATTATGATTGATTCGTAATTAAACTAAATATACTACTTGGCTAATAATAAATATATTTATGTAAATTTATGCATACCTGCTGCGTATATCTTCGTCTTCAGGGTTTTATTTTTAAAGTGTGTATTCCAGTTGCTGACGACATGTCATAAGCAGAAGAAATTATGAGCAAGTGGAGGACTCCAGCCTACACTGACATCTGCAATTGAAGACAATATACTGACATGACGATCAGAAATTATCGCCAAATTCGGATGTTCTCGAACAACGTGTTGACGCACTAAGGTCAAAAATTATGTCCATGCATCTTTAACTTCACCTTCTACAATAGCAAATGCAAGAGGTAATGGTGATCTGTCGCCGTCTTGTGTTGAAGCAATCAGCAGTGTACCACGATATTTCCCATTCAAGAAAGTCCCATCTACCTGAATCACAGACTTGCAAAAAGGAAATGCATCGACACAGGCTTGAAATGTCTAGAAGACACGACGAAACAACATCTCTTGAACATTTGAATGACTTCTGACCTGATTATTATCTAAATGCCATTGAACAACAGTTTCAGGATTTGCTGCCCGCATTGCTGCCATCCATCTCGGCAAAAGATTATAGCTATCTTTCCAATTGCCGAACAATTTTTCAATGCACTTCTGCTTTGCTAACCATGCTTTTCTGTACGATGCTCGGTAGCCATATTTTGCCAAGATTCGCCCCTGTATCAACTTAATTGATACATCAAGACTCTCCTCAACCATTCCATGAATGCTGGACGCTATCACATAAATATCCAGCTTCTTATGATCTTGGGTTATCATGACATTTGTGCAAGTATGAGGACTGTTATACTTTCTGATTTCCCACAATTCGCTTTTACTCCTTTGACATGCTCGAACTCTCCAATTACAACCAATAGCTTTATTTGGACACTCAACATTTCATGCAGTTAAATGTGACTCCTTCACAATAAGTGACTGGTGCACCTGCATTGAGTATTCCTTCACAGCAAGTTGAACATCATTTTTTGTTGAAAATTGTTGCCCAATTGATAGCTCTCTACCTCTTTCCCACGCTCCCTGTTCATCTAATATCTCGGTGTCATCCCTAATTTGCATGGCATCCCAATTAACTTCTGAATATACCGGTAAAGGTTCACTGTACTGCAATGGCTGCACCATTTCCGGTATCGGATCACCGGATTCATAGCCCAATGGTTGTACATTCAGATTCAAACTATGTTCATTTTCTTCATCACTGCATACATCATCACGCTCTAACATAACATCTTCATCATCACTTGACGTAATTTCAGGATCAAGTGGAGAGTTACCACCAATTACGTGTTCGTCTTCGGGTGCTTCTACATCAAGATTCGTTTCCGGTTCTTCGATGCCTCTTCCCTGTCTGATCTCTGAATTGAACCACTGTTCATCACAACTATAGTCATGACTTTCCGTCAGATGAAAATTTTGACTCGAACTAGGTATGCCAGACTGTAATCCAGCCAAGTCAACATATGGCCGATAACAAATGTCAGTTTCTATTGCTATTTGACTATGCACCTGAACTGAACAAGGTATTGAACTTGGCCCACCAGCATCAGCTTCATCAATTTGAAAATTACTGCCATCATGTTGCCTAGTTTCAATCTCAACAAAAAGCTCCATTGCTCCGAGATTGGCATGTTGTTTCTGACTTTCGTACATGCACATTACATCTTCATTACCTAATAGATCAAGTACACCATAAAATAAGGGATTAGCTGACATTGGAAATCTATATTTGATGTTCTTGATCACTTTATTGGGATCAAGACGTAATTTCCGTTGTATCAGCTCCTTAAGACTGTCTAGTCCAACTTTCCGCTTCAACATCATGCAAACAGGATTCGGACTTTCATATGCAACTCCTTGATCTCCCTTATATACTCGACCATTGTAATAAATGAAGATCAACATTTTTATCCTACAATTAATATCAAATATATTATACTTCAT
>QAOA01003817.1:13319-27003 GCA_003255065.1 Cercis canadensis | reverse complement strand
TGGACGTTGGTTGAAATGTTTTTTCAGTTTTTTATTTTTTATTTTTGGCCATGAGCTGAACTGTTGTTTACAACACAGCACTCTTTTTTTTTTCTTAATGATTTACAACACAGCACTCGATTGTATGGTAATTGGCAAGCGATATATTTTAGTGATGGGCCGCCACTCTATTAGACTTTGACGACATCAAGCCTGAGCCCATATCAAATGAATTGGCTTTTCTGTTATTTTGTTTTGGATCATAGAATTGGATTTCCTCCTCTGAACTCTTTAAGCTCGTTTTTCATTCTAGCCAAGTGGGCCTGATCTTGTAATTTCTCACCGTCGTTTCCTCCCTGATGTTGGTCTTGTTTAATTTCTCTTTTCAATGAAATTTTCATGAGCGAAAAAGACATTCTAGCTCTTCTTTTAATTTTGGGCTGGGTTTCCAGCTTCTTCATTTGTTCAGAATTAACAAAAATAATATGAAGATTCTTCACATATGATTAAGGTATCACATATCTATTTAACATGGTAATATGACAATTATTATGTGAAAGCATTTAATCTTAGTTATTTATTTTTAATAATTAAGATTAATTATTTTTTACATAACGATTTTCATACTATTGTGTTAAAGAGGTATTATATACCTCAATGGTATAATAGAATCACACAAATTTAGGTTATATGACATTTGCATTCGTTGTAACCGAAAAGTTTATTTGAATTTTTATTTATTTTTCTTCTCAACATGATACAATTGTAAGTAAATTTTCTTTAGAGCAAAAAAAAATTGTAAGTTTCTGCGTGATAAAGTATGTATTTAACAAATTTGTTGGGTCTGTCAATGAGTAAAACACACTAATATCTTAAATGGCTATTTAGAATAACATAATAAGAATATAGGATCTCAAAATATAAATCTTCACATTCTTAGAAATATCTTATGTAATGCATACCAAATGGCCCTTAATGGTATATTTTCTAAACACACATNTATATATATATATATATATATCCTGGCAAAGAACAAATGTTTCATTTACGTGGGGAGAAGCTTTGCATCAGAGCGCAATATCCATCAAAAGCAGAAGCTGTGGGCATAACTAGCTACATGGTTCAGCTTAAAGAAGGAATAATTTTGACTGCAAAAGAACGGAGAGATATTGGAGTCCCAAAATAAATTCACTGAGGCATATGATATCTGTGAAAAAAGAGAGCATCATGATACAAGGTGGAAAGAAGCAGGCATAGAGAAGGCTGGCCACAGATCCCAAAAAGTGAAAGAAGAAAAAAGGCTTAATTGTAATTTTGGTCCCTCTATTTTAACCACTTGAATGTTTTGGTTCCCATTCTTTAAAAATGAACTATTGAGTCCCTCTATATTCATAAAATATACAAGTTTAGTCCATTTATCTTTAAGTCAAAATTCTTAAGCTTATTTCAAGGTGTAAAGTTCTCTAATTCATAATCCCACCGTTCAAATTGAATGGCTACATCTTGTAAACCTTCTCACTAAATTTGAGCTAGATCTAACGGTGAAACTCAGCCCAAAATTCCAAAACCATAAGTTTTCATCTAATCAAAAATTTAGACTTATTCACCGTTAGATCGAGCTGAAATTTAATGGAAATATTCACAAGACGTAGCTCTTCAATCTGAACGGTGGGATTATGAATCAGAGAACTTTACACCTTGAAATAAACCTAAGAATTTTAACTTAAAGATTGATGGATTAAACTTGTACATTTTATAAATATAGAGGGACTCAATAGTTCATTTTTAAAGAAGGAGGACCAAAACGTTCAAGTGGTTAAAATAGGGGGACCAAAATTGCAATTAAGCCAAGAAAAAATGAAGTATAAAAACAGCTTTATGGGGAATAAGGATGAGGTTGCATGATTGAACTGAAGTAAAGACTGTCACTGTTCTCCATTTTAATTTTACTATAAACTTTTTTCTTTTTTACGTATGTATGTTCAATTTTCTATTTCTAGCATTTAGATGATTCCTTTTAAGAGAGATAAAGAAAAGGTAAGGAAGCAAGGAAAAAGGCAAAGGAGCATGAGTATGACAGGACTTGGTTCATTTTAATGACTCTAGAACTCTCTACTCTTATTTGAAAACATAAGAATCCAACAACATCGATCCTTCTTTACTATCTCTACTTTGAACATACACTTGTTGAAGATTAAACTTGAGAGCAGCTATCATGTTCTCATCGTATCTAGCTCGCTGTTGCCAGGCACCTGCTTCAACACTCAATTGCTCCATTCGCTCTTCAAGTTCCATATTCCTCTTATTAATGCTATCTACCTCGGCTTCTTTCTCACGAAGTTTCTCAAGGACTTCGTCAATTGTTCTTGTGTTGCCTGAACCTTATCTAAAATAGTTTGCCGCAATCTATCACCCTATTAGAAAGAAAATAAACAATAATTTAAGTTGTTATCTTTGAATTGCATATAGTTTTCTATGGCTGTACGTGTGTCCAATCTGGTTTTGCACTGCAGTAAGGCACAGCATTTGAAGCAAGTATTAAAAGGAAAAGCAGTTTGCCAACAGTACCATGACGCAGAAAAAGGATGATGATGAAGTTCGTTCAGAGTTTTTTGAAGACACACGCAGCATACATGTATGAAATATGATCTTTATCCCAAAAATTGGTGAAAAAAGAAAACTCCAATAAGCTTTTCTTACCAGTTCATACTACACCTGTTTTACAGCACGAATCAACCTCACTAATCATAAAACACTATTATAAATAGCAAAATCAGCACATTGATCATCATTATAGCTGAAAGCATAGCACTAAACATAGGCAATAAGATAAGCAAAAAGCTCTCCTTCCTAACCAAGGCCATAGGATAAGAAAAAATCACCCAAGAAGGGAGAAGGGAATGACCAAACAAGTTACTTGAAGAAAATGTATGTATGCCTCACTGATCTCCCAGTTGGATGGCACACCATTTACCTATCGCTTTTAATAATCAAAGGAACCTAAAGCAATATTATTAAAGGTAATAGGTGAAAGTTAATTCAAGTTCAGTATAAGGTTTTGCAATGGGGACAAAAAGAAACAAAATACAATAGTTAAAAAAAAAAAAAAAAAACAGTTTCTTCAATGAGTAATGTTCCTTTACCATAAACAATGAAACAAGGGAATAAAAAGAAAACATCCCTTTGTCCAGTCAAGAAAATATTCATGCATTGCATATGAATCAAAAGAGCCAAAAACGTCAGTAGCAACCTTTTTTATTTTTTTGGGGCTAATCCAGAGTGCTAAAGCAAACTTACGTATTACATACGCATTTGCCCAAATCATTAAATACCTTTCACAGGTAAAACTAGTTTTATTGTAATAAACTCTAATGTTTGATAAGTAGAATTATTCGCAGTGACTATCAACACCATTATCTAACAGAATTACAGAAGTACTGACTACTAACCATTTGAAATGATAAACTGTAAAATCTCAAAGAGAGTAAACCAGCAGAAAAGGAAAGAACACCAGAGAAAGTTGTGGAAGCTTTTCAATATATTCACATATCAGAATGACTTAATATACACGGACACCTATATATACAGTAAACTAAACTTAACTGATCAACTATAGTAAAAGAAACTTGGACAGATATTGTAGACACGCCCGTGTTATTCTCTGCAACACGCCCATGATAAGCAAGGACATGGCTGTATCCATATTCATTAATCAACCGTGTCCATCTCTATGGTCATAACACGCCCATGACATGGCCATGATCAAGGCCGTGCCCGTCTACAACTAACAGTAAATAATTCTCCACATCCCCACCTCAAGTTGGAGCATGGGGATGATGAAAGTCAACCAAGCCCAACTTGGAGATTAGAGAATGAAACTGAGGACTAGCAAAGTTCTTGGTAAAGACATCAGCAAGTTGTCTCTTTGTAGAGATGTGCTGGGGAAGAACAAAGCCTACCTTGTACTTGTCACGAACCAGATGGCAGTCAATCTCAAGGTGTTTAGTCCTCTCATGAAATACAGGATTGGCTATAATATGTAATGCAACAAGATTATCACACCAAAGGGGAATAAGCAAAGGAATGGCAATGTGAAAATCCTGCAAAATATAACTAATCCACAACAATTCACACATTATGGTGGCAAGACTTCGATACTCTGCCTCTGCAGAAGACCTACTGACAATAGATTACTTCTTAGTTTTCCAAGAGATGAGGGAGAAACCCAAAGAGACACAATAACCAGTGATAGATCTACGAGTATCTTTACAAGCTGCCCAATCTACATCACAGTATGCAGTAAGAGAGAAATCAGTGTTAGAAGCAAAGAACAAGCCTCTAGAAGGTGTGCCTTTAAGGTATTTTAGGACATGAATGACACCATTCCAGTGAGCTTGAGTAGGGGACTGTATGTACTGACTAAGTTGTTAGACAGCATGAGTTATGTCAGGTCTTGTCAAGTTAAGGTAGAGCAATCTACCAACAAGTCTTCGATATGTTTCTGGTGTAGGCAATGGTGCACCAACAGAAGAAAAGTGTTGACCTTTAGGCAAGGGAGTAGCCATAGGTTTGGCTCCAAGAAGGCCAGCATCTCGTAAAATATCCAACACATATTTCCTCTGTGTAACATAAGTACCAGTAGAGCCACAGGCAATTTCAAGACCTAGAAAGTATTTGGCACATCCTAATCTTAGATAGTAAAAGAAGCATGAAGAAAATCTTTCACTCGCTGAATGTCATTGTCATGTGTGCCTGTGACTAGGACATCATCAACATAAACTAGTAAAGCCAAGAAGGAATGAGAGGTGTGCATGGTGAACAAACAATGATCATCAGCACTTTGTGAGAAGCCAAAAACCTAAAGTTTAGCACAAAACTCAACATTCCATTGGCGAGAAGCTTGTTTTAAACCATAGAGTGAACATTTCAGCAAGCAAACTTCATGTGGCTGAGCTTTGGCATAACCCTGAGGAGGATGCATGTAGACCTCTTCATTAAGATATCCATGGAGGAAAGCATTATTAATATCCAATTGATGTAATGCCCAATGTTTAGCAGTAGCAATGGCCAAGAACATCCTTACTGCCACAAGCTTGGCTATAGGAGAAAATTTGTCTTTATAATGGACCCCTTCAATCTGATGATATCCTTTGGCAACCAACATTGCCTTGTAACAATCAATGGTGCCATCAGGCAGATACTTCACCTTGTAAACCCATTTGGAACCAATGGCTTTCTTCCCTTTAGGCAAAGGAACTAAGTCCCATGTATGGTTTGATTCGAGGGCCTGCAGTTCTTTGTTCATGGCCTCAATCCAGATTTCATTTTTGCTTGCATGATAGTAAGAAGCAGGTTCAAGAACAGAAGACACATTAGCAAGAAAAGACATATATGTGTTGGTGAAAATTGGGGAGTGGTGGTAATGGAAGGTGGTTGGTGTATATGGCGAAGAACCTGAAGAAAATTTAACAGGGAAAGCAGTAATTGCAATAGGTAAATCAGAGGGAATGAACACATTAGAGACAAAATCAGAGAGCCGTGTTGGTTTAGATTTTTTTCTAGTACTGTGTCTTAAAGTGGGAATAAGGACATCAGGAATCAAGGTAGGTTGATACTGTTCAGGAGAATGCGGAAGAGGAAATGAATCTGGAACAGAATCAGAAGAGGGTTCAAGGTGATCAGAGTCAGGAGCAGTAGTTACAAGAGGTAAACTTGTGGAATGTGAGGGTAATGGTTCAGGAATGGAAGTAGGGTAGGGGAATCAAGAAATGGAAGAGGTAGAGTGACTACACTGCTGTCAGTAGATATATTTTCAAAAGGAAATATATGCTCATGGAAAATAACATCTCTGGAAATGGACACCTGATGAGAATGTAAGTCATAGACTCTATATGCTTTTTGTCCAGTGACAAAGCCTAGAAAAATACACCTAAATGCACGAGGTTCAAATTTGTCTTTGTGAGGGTGAGTGTTAGTGGCATAGCACAAGCAGCCAAAACACTTACAGAGATTATAGTCAGGTTTCTTGCTGTGCAAAAGTTCATAGGGTGTTTTCCAATTCAGAATACCAATTGGTAATTTGTTGATGAGATATGTTGTCATTAGCAAAGAGTGACCCCAAAATTTAATAGGTAAATGCGCTTGAAACATAAGGGCTCTAGCAATTTGCAGGAGATGTTTATGCTTACGTTTCACTATTCTATTCTGTTGTGGAGTATATACACAGCTCTTTTGATGGACAATTCCTAACTCAGATAAGAGCGATTGACATGCAGTGTTGGTAAATTTAGACCCATTGTTTGTCCTAATGCATTTAATTGGTTTACCAAACTGTGTTTTCACCATGTTGAAAAAAAATTTCAAGGTTTGCAGTGTTTGATGTTTGTGTCTAAGCAAGAAAATCCAAGTGGCTCTGCTATGATCATCAACCACTGTGAGCATGTAATGTGCTCCTGTTATAGATGCCTTACTGTAAGGTCCCCACAAGTCTATATGCAAGAGATCAAAAATAAAATCTGATCTAGTATGGCTAAGGGGAAAAGATACACGATGCTATTTGGATTTGTGACAAATGTCACAAGGTGAAAAGTGTGTGGGATCAATATTTGATAAAAAAAGAAAAAAAGAAAAAAAGGAAGGTGTTGTAGAGCCTTTAAAGAGGCATGCTCAAGTCTATGATGCCATAAAGTGTTAGAAATATTATTTGAAGCAGTAGTAGCATTACATGGAATGTAAGTTGAATCACAAGCAAAATTATTGGGATCAATATTTGATAAAAAAAAAAAATAATAATAAAAAAAAGGAAGGTGTTGTAGAGCCTTTAAAGAGGCATGCTCAAGTCTATGATGCCATAAAGTGTTAGAAATATTATTTGAAGTAGTAGTAGCATTACATGGAATGTAAGTTGAATCACAAGCAAAATTACAAGGTGATCTGATCAGATCAAATTGAGTTTTATAAGGAAAAGAGGAAGCATGAACATGGAAAGACTTTTTGTCTAAAATGTATAGATTTCCAATCACTTTACCAACTGCTAACACAACTTCAGTCTGTGGGTCCTGCAAAATGCATTTGTCAGGAAGAAAATTGAATTGTATTTGAGCTGTTTTGGCAAGTTTTCTCACTAAGAGAAGGTTAAATTTGAAGCTAGGAACGAAGAGTGCATCAGTCAATGTAAGTGTGGGGCTGAGATGCACATTACCTATTTGATGAACAATTTTGACAGAAACATCAGGTAAGAAAACTGAAGTTAAATGTGTTACTGGTTTTGGATGGTCAAGTAATGTGAGGTCTACACACATGTGATTTGATGCTCCTGTGTCTACTATCCATGTTCCAGGGTCTATACTATCAACTGATTTCGTAGCAGAATGAAAGATTGGAAGTGAAATGTTACCTGCAAAATCCTCGAGGTGTGCAAAGTTAACATGATTCCCTTCAAATCCACCATGTCCTTTTATCAATTTTGATAGCTCTTGTTGAATGATTTCTGTTAGAGTGCTCCTTTGATCATTGGTTTTACCAGTAACATTATCCATGTGGTCATCCAAAGGGCTATCAGCAAGGTTAGCCATATGCTTTCCACCAAAAGCCTAGTTTCATTGGTCCTTAAGTTCTTTGTACCACTCTGGATATCCATGCAGTTTGAAGTAGGTATCCTTAGTGTGACCTCCCATGTTGCAGCGAGTACACTTTTCATTTCTCTTGTCATTGTAACCTTGTTTCTTGTGATTTCCCTGGTTTATTTTTCCACCACCAAAACCCCTTTCCCATAGGTGTCTTTGCAAGCATTGCTGAGTTTTCAATCTTTCCAGCCAAGTTAAGATGAACCTCTCTTTGCTTCTCAATGCGCAAGATCATTGAGTATGCCTTGTTGACCGAAGGCAGAGGATCCATAACCAAGATTTGATTGCATACATGATCATAATCATCTCTGAGTCCCATTAAAAATTGCAGTAAATTGCTTGAATAAGCAAGATCAGCAACCTTCTTTGCAAGATCAGCAACCTTCTTTGTTACACCACAAGTACAATTTTTACAAGTGCACTGTGGTATTGGCTGCACACACACCAGTTCATCCCAAAGTTTCTTCAGCTTTGTGAAATACTTCACTACTGATTGATTTCATTGAGAAATTGTGCCAATTTCTCTTTGAATCTGATAAATCTGAGGTCCATTCGACTCACCAAACCTTTCTTCTAGTTCCAGCCAAAGATCTCTTGCAGTTGATGCATAGAGAAATGCTTCGACAATTTCCTTAGAGATGGAATTCAGAATCCACGATCTGATCATGCAATGCACCCTAAGCCATTGATCATAATTAGTGGAATCTTCTTCAGGCATTACACATCTTCCATTGATGAATCCGAACTTCACCTTTGCTCCTAGTGCAATTTTAATTGATCGATTCCAAGACAGATAATTGTTACCTGTTAAGGATGTTGTAACAAGTTGTATTCTTGGATGATCCGAGCTTGCTAAGGCCATAGGATCTCCATTGAAGTTGCTCGTCGATTCCTTATGCGATGTTGCAGTTGCATCCGTAAATTCTATTGTTAACAGAGTTGATTATAGAGTAATCTCCTTAATCCTTCTTCAGAAAGTTGACAGGATGAAGAACAGGCAAATCTGGATCGATTTGCTCTAATACTATGTAAAATCTCAAAGAGAGTAAACCAGCAGAAAAGGAAAGAACAACAGAAAAAGTTGTGGAAGCTTTTCAATATATTCACATATCAAAATGACTTAATACACACGGACACCTATATATACAGTAACTGAGTAATGGAAAGAATGACACATAAGCAACAGCTAATCTAACTAACTGATAACAGATTGACTAACTATAGTTAATGAACTAACTATAATGAGTAAGTTAACTAAACTTAACTTATCAACTATAGTAAAAGAAACTTAGACAAAAAGTAAATAACTATCTACAAATAATGTAGACATGTTCGTGTTATTCTCTGCAACACGCCCATGATCAGCAAGGACATGGCCATGTCCATCTTCATTAATCAACCGTGTCCATCTCTGTGGTCATAACACGGCCATGATCAAGGCCGTGTCCTTCTACAACTAACAGCAAATAATTCTCTACATAAACTTGTTTCAAAAGGGATATTCCATCTACTATTATTACATCTTCTTTTAGAATTTTATCTACGTAGCATCATGCAATGTATAATTGTAAATTACATTTCTTTTAATCAGTCCATTTATAAATCAATAACAGGAGATATATCAATGCGCATATAAATTGCATGTGCACAGAAGAATTTATCTTGCATAGTTAAGCTGGTTGAGCTGAAAATTGCAGAACTATGACCTTAAACAAGTAGTTAATAATAGGTAAACTAGACAATGATAACCTGAACGAACCTGAACTTTGAGAAATCTATTAATCCCAGTATCTTGCTGCTGTAACTCACGATCAATGTCGTCACCAATGAGTGACAATAAAGCTGAGTCTCCAGTGGAAGCAATTCAGCTGTCGTCAGCAGCAGCGATTGGGCCCGGTTCAAACCCAACAACATGAACTAGAGAAACAGCAAAACCCAATAAATCATGGAGCTAGATTTGATTTGATATACAACGGGACAAAAGGGTAACTGAAGTGCAATGGACAAGAGAATGTTCAAAAAAAAAAAATAAGAAAAGGGGATGAATTTGCTATGATAATATTGTTGAGGTTAGATGAAAGGTTTTTGCTAGAGGGGGTAGTACTACCCACTCTCTTGATTGTGGAGCTTTGGTAGGATTCACCCAGTAATTTTAATGTGCTGCAAATATCGATTTTAAAAAATTGAGTTATCTAGTATGTAACATACACAATTCCTTATAAAATGCAAAAACAAAGAGCATACCAAATTTCATTTTTATGTTGGCAAAAGTTAATTTTTTTTATTTGACACGCTTTCTTATATTTTATTCAAGCATATACTAAGGCTCTGTTTGGGTAAACAGCTTATTTAAGTGCTTATATAAGAATGTCTTATATAAGAAGTTTTTATACTATAAACTCCTTTTAAATTAAGTTATTTAGTATTTAGATACATACGTAGAAAAGCGCTTTTAAAATCTATAGGCTATTTCTAAAACATTTAGATAAATAAATGTATAAGTGCTTATAATTGTAAAAATTACTTAAAAGGACATTAATAAATACTTATTAAAAATTGTGTTTGGACAAATAAATATTTTGTTATATTTTGCAAATAAAAAAGTTTTAATAATAAAATTTTACATTAGGGCCATAATTATTATATTTTGATTTAAGTAGTTAACTTTTTGTTGTTAGATAATTATTATTTTGAAGTATCATTTTTTATAATCAAAGTGATTCTTGACTTACTATATTAGAAATCTCGCATGTAGATAAATTGGCATTAACAAATGTTTCAGTTTTATTATATTGGTGATCATGGTAAGCACGAAATATATAATTATGTAGCAAATGCTAGATTTATACATTCAGAAATTGAAGTTACATGGATGATTTGACCTTGGTCAATATTATATTTGCTAGTTTGTGTTATTTGAATTTTTCTAACTGATATCTACCATAAATTGTGGCTAAAAAGAAATAAATATTTGATAAATTCTAACTGCTATATTAAGTTGCTATGTTCAGTAAATCAGCATCTCTAGTTACCGGAGTCAGTGACTAAAAAACATAAAAATATCACAATCAACAGTCTAAAAATTTTCNTTTTCTAACTAATATCTACCATAAATTGTGGCTAAAAAGAAATAAATATTTGATAAATTCTAACTGCTATATTAAGTTGCTATGCTCAGTAAATCAGCATCTCCAGTTACCGGAGTCAATGACTAAAAAACATAAAAATATCACAATCAACAGTCTAAAAATTTTCAAGGTATTTACATTTAAGAATTTGAGCAGTCTAACGTTTTCTAAAACTAATAGCTTGACCTAGAAAAAATGTTGATCACTGTAAAGGCCAAACAAAGCCGAAGTATAAGATTACATATTCATGGACTCCAATCCGACTGAAGCCTTTGATTTCTTCTATTTCTTCTTCTTGGATCCATTTTTGTTCACTTTTTTCTTGGGTTGCTCCTACTCCTCTACAACTGGTTGTGTGCTTGTAATTGTTGATGAATGGCAAAGAGGGGATCCGATTGGAAGGAAGGATGGTTAATTACTTGAAACAACTTTTTTCTTTCCTTCAGTCTGATGCACAAGGACACATGCTTACAATGTTACATAGTAAATGTAAAGCTAGCCATATAATGTTCATGACAGAAAGCACTAACATCAACTTTTGCCTAGATTTACAGCTTAGTTTTAAGTCATCTTGAGGAGCTGTTTGTGGTGGTGTCTTCAACTCGGGAAGGAACTCTGAAAGGAAAGAGAGGTCATATGCCTTCAATTTATTCTATGAGCTTTGTTGTCTTTTGTTCTTCTAAAAACACAATGAAAATTTCAGTAAATTACATAACTCTTGCATGTTTCACACATAAAATTTGGGATGTATGTAAATCTATAAAATTTTAATTCAATGAATATAACATGTCACAATCACACCATCAAGGGATCCTCAGAGAAGATTTCACTTCATATGTTCAAGATAACTTGAAAACACCAAAGAAAAAATAACATTTCAGTAAAAGATATCATCACAATTTTGGTCTGCAATGTTACCCTGCAAGGCTGAAACGTGATGTGTTTTCCCCCTCCTTTATCTTATGATCAAACATTAAATGAGTTCTTAATTTTTCTTGTGCTAACGCATCAAAAATGCATATCAGCAATAAATTTACATGAGCACATGGATGGAAGCATATAAATTCCTATAAGAATGGAACTACAAGTTCTCATCATATGATTCTATTAGCAATAAATTTACATAAACACACATATGACTATCAGAGCAGGAATGTGTATTCAATGACAAAATGCCCATCTCATGTCCTGGGGCTCACAAGTTTAACAAGAAAAGGCATCGATAAGAAAGTGCATGATCAACATAATCTAAATTATTTTCCAGCTAAGGAATTGAAGGACACAGCTTAATACAACCTCCCCCCCCCCNCCCCCCCCCTTCTTTTTTCTTTTTTGTGTGTATAGCTGTTGAAACTAGGGGTGTAAGCCAAAACCGAAAAACTGACAAAACCGAACCGAACTGAAACCAAGTCAAACCGAGAGAAATGGTCCGGTTTTCGGTTTGTATTTTTGGAAAACCGAGGACCTCGGTTCGGTTTTCGGTTTGCTTGAATGAAAACCGAAAAAAAAACCGAACCGAACCGATAGCTTCAATGCGATGTCATTTTATTTAATATAGGTCTCAATTTATCTGTACCCCCCAATCTGTAATTGTAAGTCTGTAAGTCAAAATCCCTAGTAGGACTACTCAGCCCCCACTCCAGTCCCCCCCGTCGCTCTCCCTCTCGGCTCTCACTCACTCTCCTTCTCCCTCTCCCTCTCCCTCCAATCTGGGGTTTGGGCCATCTCCTTCTGAATCTGTGGTTTTCCTCTCTGGCTAGCCGGCTATCTCTTCAGGCCTCAGTACTCCCTTCACTGTCGGAGTGTTGTACTCAAGCTTGGCAAGGAACACAGACCAATCTTAAGGTATTACTCTTAACCTCAGTACTCCCTTAATTGTTAGTTCTTCATGCATTTCATTTCATTAATTATTGGTGAGATTCATTGAAGTGAGGTTTTCTTTTAGCAAATAATATCAAGAAAAAGGTGTTAAGGAGAGGGAAGGGGGCCGGGGGTATAGCATAGGCAAGTTTGGCGTGTCTAGTCTAAAATTTCTTGTCGCACTCTTCAACTCATCCAGAGTGAACATTTTCAGATTTGGCGTCACGATTTTTCCTATCCCTTGTGCCCTCATCACTTTTTCTTCCACCTCTTCCTTGCCGTTAATGTTAATCTTGTTTCTTCCACTTCCCTCCAATTCATTCTGATTGCTGCTGCCTCTGCCTGATGATGACCTTCTTTCTGCATGTTCATTAATTTCATTTCACGTAATTAGCCCACACCTCCACCTGGTGATCTAGCTAGCTTGCTATGCACGTGCCAATTACTCGGACTTGAACTGATTTAAATTAAGTTACTACTCAATAAGATCATACCCATAGTGATTAATTATCTTTATCAATCAATATTGTGTTACAATCATGCAAGTAAAAGGCTAAATTCACTTGATAATTCTTTTTTCTCGTACTAATTTAATCAGAGTGCATTGAACCTAGTGCAAGCACAGAATTGATTGCTTGATAGCTTTTATAAAATAATTGAATTTTTCTTTAGCAAGATAATCAAGTTTAAACCAAGCCATTTCACAGGTCCTGCTCCTCTTCTTTTCTTTTTTGTTTCTTTCTTTCTCTTTGTGGGTAGTCTTGATTCTCTCTTAATCCATCAGCATAGTTAGTAGTTACTACCATAATGTCTCATGATAGGATCTTCATCCACTATGTTCCCACCTTTTGTTATATGACAGGAGTAGATGCTCTAAAAGACTCCTATCTCATTGTTAATTTAGTTGTTCTAAATCTTTGCTCTAAATTAAGTAGAAGATGCGATTACTATTATGTTGGTTTCACAGTACTGTTGAAAACACTTTGTTTCTCTTTGTCTGCTCGATATTTATTTCAAAGATTTATAGAGCAGAAATATAAAGAAAATCTTCCATGCTTAGATATATGAGTAACTTGGATGAGCCTCACTGGT
>QAOA01003817.1:0-12020 GCA_003255065.1 Cercis canadensis | reverse complement strand
CCCCCCCCCCCCCCCTTCTTTTTTCTTTTTTGTGTGTATAGCTGTTGAAACTAGGGGTGTAAGCCAAAATCGAAAAACTGACAAAACCGAACCGAACTGAAACCAAGTCAAACCGAGAGAAATGGTCCAGTTTTCGGTTTGTATTTTTGGAAAACCGAGGAGCTCGGTTCGGTTTTCGGTTTGCTTGAATGAAAACCGAAAAAAAAAAAACCGAACCGAACCGATAGCTTCAATGCGATGTCATTTTATTTAATATGGGTCTCAATTTATCTGTACCCCCGATCTGTAATTGTAAGTTTGTAAGTCAAAATCCCTAGTAGGACTACTCAACCCCCACTCCAGTCCCCCCCGTCGCTCTCCCTCTCGGCTCTCACTCACTCTCCTTCTCCCTCTCCCTCTCCCTCTCCCTCCAATCTGGGGTTTGGGCCATCTCCTTCTGAATCTGTGGTTTTCCTCTCCGGCTAGCCGGCTATCTCTTCAGGCCTCAGTACTCCCTTCACTGTCGGAGTGTTGTACTCAAGCTTGGAAAGGAACACAGACCAATCTTAAGGTATTACTCTTAACCTCAGTACTCCCTTAATTGTTAGTTCTTCATTCATTTCATTTCATTAATTATTGGTGAGATTCATTGAAGTGAGGTTTTCTTTTAGCAAATAATATCAAGAAAAAGGTGTTAAGGAGAGGGAAGGGGGCCGGGGGTATAGCATAGGCAAGTTTGGCGTGTCTGGTCTAAAATTTCTTGTCGCACTCTTCAACTCATCCAGAGTGAACATTTTCAGATTTGGCGTCACGATTTTTCCTATCCCTTGTGCCCTCATCACTTTTTCTTCCACCTCTTCCTTACCGTTAATGTTAATCTTGTTTCTTCCACTTCCCTCCAATTCATTCTGATTGTTGCTGCCTCTGCCTGATGATGACCTTCTTTCTGCATGTTCATTAATTTCATTTCACGTAATTAGCCCACACCTCCACCGGGTGATCTAGC
This sequence comes from Cercis canadensis, assembly GCA_003255065.1. NCBI lineage: Eukaryota > Viridiplantae > Streptophyta > Magnoliopsida > Fabales > Fabaceae > Cercis > Cercis canadensis. The sequence continues at coordinate 11,035 of QAOA01003817.1, read as the reverse complement.
TAGCTAGCTATGCACTTGCCAATTACTCGGACTTGAACTGATTTAAATTAAGTTACTACTCAATAAGATCATACCCATAGTGATTAATTATCTTTATCAATCAACATTGTGTTACAATCATGCAAGTAAAAGGCTAAATTCACTTGATAATTCTTTTTTCTCGTACTAATTTAATCAGAGTGGATTGAACCTAGTGCAAGCACAGAATTGATTGTTTGATGGCTTTTATAAAATAATTGAATGTTTCTTTAGCAAGATGATCAAGTTTAAACCAAGCCATTTCACAGGTCCTGCTCCTCTTCTTTTCTTTTTTGTTTCTTTCTTTCTCTTTGTGGGTAGTCTTGATTCTCTCTTAATCCATCAGCATAGTTAGTAGTTACTACCATAATGTCTCATGATAGGATCTTCATCCACTATGTTCCCACCTTTTGTTATATGACAGAAGTAGATGCTCTAAAAGACTCCTATCTCATTGTTAATTTAGCTGTTCTAAATCTTTGCTCTAAATTAAGTAGAAGATGCAATTACTATTATGTTGGTTTCACAGTACTGTTGAAAACACTTTGTTTCTCTTTATCTGCTCGATATTTATTTCAAATATTTATAGAGTAGAAATATAAAGAAGAGTAAAACCCCTGTTTGGTCCTCGAAAGATAGGTTCTCGAGCTAGATACTCTCCAATCATGTTTGCTGAATTAAGTAAAAAACCGGTGGATTTTAAGAGACAACTACACAAAACCGAGTCCCTCACAGCTGCTCCCTGTTAAGAGTAAAAGCGTTGTACACTATGGAGGATGACCTGTTAAGATTAGCTGTCATGATTGCTGAGTCAGCAAGGTCAAGCCAGCTGTATTTAGTCAGACTTGATTAAGTTAGTTAGCCAGTTATTTTTTCTGATAAACGTGCATTCTGTTATTTGATAGAAACTGGTAGTTTCTAAAATAGTTGTGCAGATCATATTATCTCTATATATAGAGGTGTAATGTAATCATTTATGAATAATGAGAAGTATTCAGGTTTTCACATTTTCAATCTAGATCTCCTAGCTTATTCTATCATTTTCTGGTGTTCTTAGTTTTTCTGCTATATTTTCTGGTGCATTTCTTCTCTGCTGCACTTCTGCACAATCCATTGAATTGCTGCACATCAAGGCAAGTCTCAAGGTTCATCTTGCATCTTCTTCAAAGTTTAACACTCCCCTCACTGCAAATGTTTCTACCACAGATCAGCTAGCCGACATCCTCACTAAACCCTTGGCCTCTTCCATTTTCTTCAAGCTACGATCCAAGATTGGTGTTTTAGATGGAACTACCATCTTGCGGGGGCGTGATAAGGCTTTAAATTCAAACTCTCCCTCGTCTGCTACTGTAACTGAAATCTCAACAAGAAGATAACATATTATCTTTTGGTGACTTTGACACAAGAAATGAGGTTATATAACCCCATATTTTTGCCTGAGATAAATTAAATGCGCTTTCTTTCTAAGAGATAATTTTAGTTTTTAATTTGTGGAGTTGGAAAATGAAGATCTTAGATGTTTTCCATTTGCAACGGATACTTTATAATTAGTTTCAATAATGAACACATGGTAACATCTTAGTTTCAGGCTTGTAACATATCAAATAAAAAATTAATAATAGCGAGATTCAAATTTAAACTTTACAAGCGAAGTACTTCAATTTTTACTAGTTGAATTAACTCTTGTTGCAAATGACAATATATTGTTGGCCAAGGTGTGGCAGCAATTGTCCCGTGGCAGAGGCTCAGGTGTGGGTCGAGTCACAGTCAAAACATGGCGCTTGGGCTGGTATGGTTAAGGAGAAAAAATTGTGCCTTGTCTAATAGCTATAGTTTTTGGCCTAATGGTAAACGCTCGATCCAACAATTGGTATCAGAGCCAAGGTCATGTGTTCAATTCCTAGCAGGTGCAATTGTTGAGGGGGAGATTGTTGGCCAAGGTGTGGCAGCAATTGTCCTGTGACGAAGGCCTAGGTGTGGGTCGAGTCATAGTCGAAACATAGCGCTTGGGCTTGTATAGTTAAGGAGAAAAAGTTACGTCCTGATATTATACAACATTACCTTTTAATTTATTCAGACTTCAGATTCGGTAATTGCAATCAATTTACGTGGGTCAGTGGCTTCCTTTTATAATTAGCTCGAATAAATTTCTCTAAATACTATACAATATTATTACCTTTTAATTTATTCATAGTTGGTAATTCGAATGTATGTATGTATGTGGGTCAGTTGAGGATTCTTCCTTCTATAAATAGCTCGAATAATTTTATCTAAATATTTGTATTTAGTGACAGAATATTATACAATATTAATTTATTCAGAGTTTGTAATTCGAAATCAGTATATGCATGTGGGTAAGTGGATCAGGATGCATGGTTGTTCCTTTCATAATTAGCTCTATTCTCTATGCTATCACTATTGGCATCACATATTTGGAAATTATTCAGTTTATAAGATATGGTGTAATAGTACAAATGTACAATTATAATTAAACACTTATGACCGATACTATAAACACTTTGACTCATGCCTCAACATTCAACAACATTCCATTTGCAAGTGGTCTCACAGGCCATAAACTACCACCTAGAAGGGAGAGGTACCCATCTTTTAATTGGGGAATTCTAGTAGTACTTATGGTCAAAAATTAACATCATTGTGAATATCTCGAAAAATTGAGTCGCCTAGTTTATGTGAAAATATATAATTAGCTCATTATAAAATACATAAACGATACGATATAAGAAAATATGTCCAAAAAATAAAAATAAAATGCAAAATAATGATTTTCTTTATGCAATTAGACTCAAATTTTACCAATTATTTTAAAATCTTACCACAATATATAACTCTAATTTTCAAAATCTTTACAATAACACTTAGTTACATTTTATTAGGTCCCACCAAATCCCGAATAAAGCTACCCCACTTAGTCGTCCCCTAATTATTTGCTTGCTTTAATTTTTTTAAAATAATGCCATGTCAGCAATCTTTTTTTTTAAAAAAAAAAAACAAATACTTATTTTTTTTCTTTAGCAGATTGTCTCAAAATGCTGACATAAACTGCTACATCATCAAAAGTGCCAACACCATAGTTACATGTCATAATAAAAATTAAGGGCCTGTTTGAAATCTATTTTTAAAAATTATTTTCTATTTAAAAAAAAAAAAAAAAAAAAAAAAAAAAAAAAAAAAANGTTTTTGTTCTGAAAACAGGTGAATGACCGGAGAACAACCTGTTCTCATTAATGGCACATCCGTAATTATATCCAATTCTCCAAAGCCTCCCCTCGACGCTCCGCTGAAGCCATTTCCCCAAATCCATTCTCAAATCCCTAGCTTCATCACTCTCCCTCTGTCCCTAATTCCCTCTGCACCGAACAAATCCCTGGCCTTCCTCACTCTCCCAGTTTTCCTTGGGTACTGTTTGTCTCCATGTCACCAAAGGTACAAGTTGGTTCGAAAACTGCGGGGGTCCTGAAGCTGCGAACTTGTCAGTCTCCCTTCTTTTTTGACTGATGTTCTACTGCAGGCAATCAATAGATCATCATCTGAACAGGTAACATTGCTACAACCTTCAAATTCATTCATACAAATTGTTCTGATATATGTTCAAGAAATTCATCTTTCGAACTCTAGATTTCTGTTATTGTCATTTTTGTATATGTCTTTTCTCTCTAATTAGTAAGAAATTTGCTTCAATTTCATTTTCTTTTGCACATTTGTGTGTGTTTTGGTTCAAATATTTGCAGCAGAGTAATATAGAATTATTTTAGTTTATTGTAAACTTGAAAACATGGATGATACTTTTTGGTGGTGTGGATCCATCTTGAAGTATTTCCAATTTCTAAGATGTTTGGTTCTGAAGTCAAATCTCAGATCACTCTCAATTTGCCACCAAAGTTGGTTGTATCCAAGATTGCTCTGTGGGCAACTGTGCTGACACCCATGACCAAATATGCTCTTGAATTTGCACCATTTTCTATTCAGCTGGAGCATAAGCTTCCAAGGTCCATGAGTGGCAGAACCAAAATGATAATTAGAGGCTCTGTGGGTTCATTTTTACTTTTGGTTATACTAGTCCTTGCTCTATCAGTGCCTTATTTTCAGTATGTACTCAGTCTCACAAGTTCCCTTGTAAGCATTGCAATCTGTTTGATTCTCACTTGTGGTTTCTACACCAAGATTTTTTTGGGTCGTATACCAAAACCCCTCTTGGTTTGACTGAAATTCTCTGACCCCTGGTTTAAGTTAGCATTTGGCATTAGGTGGAAGATCATTGTCCTTTGCTTGTAATACTGTCCAGAAGTGTATATGAATTTTTTTTCTATTTTTTCTCTGTGTTTAGACTTCATTCTAATTGGAGATATTAATGTGTGGCTTGTATGCTAGGTACTGATTTTTCATCCATATATGCATGTTCAGATTCAAGCTCTGAATTGTTGACAATTCCTTCATGCTTAGTCCTGTATGGCTTTTTTATATCTTGGTAGATAGTATTGCTGTGGACTTGGTGATTTATATATATGAGAACTAGACAGCACTGAAGTCTAATATTTTGTTTCATCACCTAGGATCCTAAAGTATCCGTCAAGCTTTTTGTAATTTTTTTTTTTAAATCCATTAATCTAGAAAGCTTTTAAAATTTTAGAAAATAGTACACCTATATCATAGGGTTAGTGTCTCACCATTTTGCTCATTCATGGTTCTATAAAAGAGATAATTATATAGTTAACTTTGACGTACTACAATGTTTGGTTTATCTATTTTAGTGCCAGCCTTCTCAAATTTGTGGAGATACAGAATCCTTCATCACAGATTCAGTTTCATCTTGTTTCTTTCCCTTGCAACTACTGCATTCAAATTTTGCCTAGTTCTTAAGTTATTTTGCATGAATGTGTGTCATATTCTCTAGTTATTTATTAATTTTAGTTAGTGTCAAAGTTATAGTTTTATTTAATTTCCTAACATGTTTTTAGCTCATTCATAGTCCTTTTTGATTGCTCTTGAGGGTTAGAGCACTAGGAGGTTGAAGAAGGAACTAAACGGGACAAATCAAGTGCTAGAAAAGCTCTCTGGCCAGCCAACGCCCAGCGCCAGCATGGCAGAGAAGAACCTAGCTTCCCAGTGAGCCAGCGCCCAGCGTTAGAACGCTAGTGCCTAGCGCCAGCTTTCCAGCATTGTAGCACCTGTATATTCATCAGCCAGCGCCTAACGCTGGAGTAAGTGCTGAGGTGTCTTTCAACTTAGATAATTTTCTTGCTTAGCCCAAAATAGAGAGACCTCATGTTATTTTATTTGTCTTATTAACTCCTTTGATGCTTACACATTATATTGTACCTATAAGTCTTATGCCCTTGCCTAGCTAGTTTTGACATACATGTAAATAGGCAAGATGAGCATCTAGTCTAGTTTTGCACTAGCTCCAATATTGCAATTGTTATGCTATATTCTTTACATACCATAATGAATCCAGATAATGAGCTGATGTATGATTCTAGTGGATGACAGTGATATGAAAAATTTACTATGAACATTGGGATGTGACTGAATTTGAAATTGCTTATCCGGGAAGTCACTTAAGGGTGTGGTAGGCCTTGGCGGCCTTGGCCATGTGGCTGTCAAGTTTGCCAAAGCTTTCAATATCAAAGTCAGAGTCATAAGCACTTCTCCTAGTAAGAAGAATGAAGCTTTGGAACACCTTGGCGCAGACACATTCTTGGTTAGTCGTGACCAACAACAACTGTAGGTAAGAAAAAAGACAAAAAAACTCTTCCTTTTGATTCTTTGTAGCATGGTGCATGAATGATCCGGTTTGGTTTGGTGTTTTTAGGATGCCATAGGCACAATGGACGGCATCATTGGCACAGTTTCAGCCCATCTTACTCTGTGGCCATTAATTGATTTATTGAAAACAAATGGAAAATTGGTTTTGGTGGGTGCACCAGTGTTACATCTTGGGTTTCAAGCTTTGCCTTTTATTTTTAGTAAGCAATGTATTTTGTGTCCTACTAGTTATGATGCTTCAATTCTTGTATTGAGGAATTAGAGTGTTAAATGCAAACATTGTGGTTGACATATATAGGAAGGAAGATAATCGCTGGCAGTACAACAGAAGGGACCAAAGAGATGCAAGGGATGATGGATTTTGCAGCAAAACATAATGTGACGGCAGATGTGGAACTTATTCCAATGGACTACATAAGCACTGCTTTAGAGCGATTTGCAAATAATGATGTTAAGTGCCTTTAATTTTGTCATTGATGTGGCAAATACAATAAATAAACTCTCTAATTAAGAATTGAGTTGTACCCTCTTTGTTGCCCTTGATTTGGTATATGAAGTAGGGGGTTTTACTTGTATTTGTATATGTATTTTGAATATATTTATATTTCTGGATTGTATTTGAATTTATTTACTTTTTCACTAATAAATTTGATAATAAAATCTTATTATCTTTAATAGCATATGCTTCAATTCAAGTATACTCTTTCAATTCACGAAATTTGTTGGTGGAATAAAAAATTGCTATGTTCTTGTTCATTATAGGGCATAATATTCACCATAGAGTAGTAACAGACCATTTTTAACATTTCATAAAAATAATTTCTCGTTATTTTAAAGACGTGTTGAGAGCAGTATGTCGATTAAGAAAAGAGCTAATCAAACAAGAGTTTACAGAATTGCTTGGAAAAATTAAAGCTAATCCAATTTATTATCCATGGTTCAAGGTATGTGTTTCTATTAAGAATTTACTCATATTTTCATTAAAACATTACCATAATTTATTTACAAAATTAGTCATCATCAAAATAAAAACATAGACATGGGGGAGACAAGCTCCAATCAAGATAACTTGTCAAGATTATCTGATGAAGGGGCAGAAGAAATGGCAACATATCGTGACTATATTTCAAATTAGATGTGGGTAGAACATAACAATTATTCATAATAATTTGTATATATTAACTTATATAATTGTTGATGTTATTTTTGTACCACCTATGATTAGTATGAACAACTATAAATGATGTTGTTATTTATTTTATAACAATATATTTAAATGTATTAATGCCATATCAATATTATATTAAATTTTATAATAATTTTTTTTCATTTTTACTTATTTATTCTTCTCATATTCTCATTAAAACATTACCATAATTTATTTATAACATTAGTCATCATCAAAACTAAAAAAAAAAAAAAAAAACTTGTTCTTATATCAAACGAGTTTTCTATTTTTTTGTTTTCAAAACTTGTTCTTAAAACAATTTTACCAAGCAACTTTTCTGTTTTTCAGTTTTTAAAAATTGTTTTCAAAACAATTTATCAAACAGATTTTTTTATACTTTTGTTTTACAGAACAATTTTTAAAAACAGTTTTCAAAAACAATTTTTAAAAACAAAAAAACCAAAACACTTTCAAACAAGCCCTAAATTTTGAGTTGTGCAATGAAAATTTAGGAATTTTAAAATAAGTTATGCCAAGATAGGGAATAAGAAATTGCATTATTTTATTACTTCTATCGGTTCTTGACTGGCTCCTGTATGATCAAAAACTATTTTTTTGTTGAAGATGTATGATTCTTCTATTCTTGACACGTCTCACTAATATATCTAAATTTTTTTAAAATGACCAAATTACCCTCACCTGATATTACCAACCAATTAGATAATGCTCACTCATTGAACGGTATTTAAAAAATTGCACTATTTATAAAACCAACAAAACCGAAAAGAGAAATAAACCAAAATCAAAATCAAAATTCAATCAAAAACCTCTACAGGAAAGACACCAAATCTATTCCCTTCTCTCTCTCTCTCTCACTCACTCACTATTCTCCTTCTGTCGCCTCGTCTTCTTTGTCTCCGCCCATTGGCAGCGCCACCTTCCAATCCTTTTCTCTCCCCTTTCTCTTCAACTCCCCAGTTCCCTATTTCAAAATTTAACTTGGTTTATAACATACCTCTAACGGCTAATTCCCTAAACCCAGGATCCCCTTACACGTGGACAGCATCCCAATCATTATATCCTCAGCTACTGTTAACTGATTCATCCTTCCTTCAGACTTGACACACGACACTATTTCTTCTCTTTACTAACACTGCATCGTTTCAGTCCTCTTTATTAGCCGTTATGACATCTTCCTTCAATTCTGATCCGTACAATTCAAATTCGATCTTGCCCACAATGGTCCCCTTCGACGATTTGTGCAACGGGGTCTCTAGGAAGTCAAAGAAAGCAAGAACAGGGAAGACGATAGAATTACCCAGGAGCTGTGGTTTTTCGATTCCGGCGACTTCGACGTTGATGGAGACGTAGGAATTCGGGGAGATGATGGAGCATGTTGATGAGGTGAATTTTGCTCTTGATGGGCTCAGGAAAGGTCAGCCAATTCGGATCAGAAGGGTGAATTTGCTTTCTTTGTTGTCTATTTGCGGCAGCGGTGGCTTCTACGGACTCAAGGGTACGTAAATTTGAAAAAAATTCTTCTGGGTATTGAATCTTGAATGGGTCTCCTTGAGTTGTTTGTATAGGAAAGGATCGAATTTTTTGAAATTCCGCAGTGGGGTTTCTAAATGTGAATTTGAAATTTGAAATTTGGGCTGAGGATTAACTGGGTGAACTCATAGTATGTGATTTTTAAATTTATCGGGTGATTCCTTTTTACTAGCTTTCGAAGTTAAGGATACCATTAGCTCATGTGCTCCAAAATTTCTTAGTTGATTTGAATTTTTATTAGTAACTTAGGAGAAAAAGAACAAAGAAGAAAAAAATAAAATAAACGTTAGTGTTTTGAATCATTAATGCGTATGGTAAAGCATTGCCATTTAGTAGGTTGAACTTTGAGATCTCTTTAGCCACTTTCTTTATGAAATTGTATGTTGAAGTGGAGCTTAGATCTTTGACAATTTTCAAGGTTTAGTCACTTTCCATTTGATAAAATGAGAATGAGGCAATTTAGTGTTTCCATATAGGGATTCAGAATTAAATAAATTTTTCATTTTGTTTTTATCGTTTGCTATATGAACCATGTGAAACCTTATTATCTTTCTTCATGATATTGGTAATACACTCTGACTGCTTCTTGGAAGGAGTTTTTGCATGTCAAATTGGTTATCCAAAAATATAAAAAAGTAAAGAAATAGTAAACTAAGATCATCAGCATAATCTTCTATTTCTTTCACATTTGGTTATTTTGTAATTGGATGTGTGCGTGTCCCTGAGTGAACAGATCAATTCTTCCTATAAAACTTTCTAATTGGAATTTTAAACTTCTCAACTGATATTGATGGTTATATACTTTCTAGGATGGCAAAGACAATAGTTTATGATGCTATTTTAGGTCTCAGTCTTGATGATTCTCCCAGCAACCTTGTTGCTGCAACTCTTTTCTACATTTTGACAAGTAATGTAAGTCCGCTTAAGTTGCTAGAGGTGGCATTCCAGCTATATTTGATGCAAACCTATATTTCTTAGTAATGGTTAGTTTACTGGCACAAAAATCTTACTTTTCTTGGCTTGTTCTTTTCTTCCTTCCCTTTATTTTCTCTGCCCTCTTCCCCCTCCCCCCAAAAAAAATCTCATGCCCCTTGCATAATTATTTGTTAGAGGCTCATGATGTTCCCTTTCATCTCTTCAGTATATTCTTCATTTGTCATCTTTTATGGTAAATCATTCTTTATCCTTGCAAGAATCAATGTCACTAGACCCACTTTAATTGTATTGGTTTTGTTTGTTCTGATTAGCATCGACCAAACCTATTGCTTGGCTCTTTCTTAGGGAACCGATTTGTTCAGCTTGGTTGGGCATTTAGCTTAAAAGTCACCAAACTGACTGAAGCTATGAACACCCCTAGATGATCTGATGCTTGAGGAAGGTGGCAAAATAAGTATTCCTGTTACTGGAATTGGTAGATCCTATCTATTTAGAGTATATTTGGTAAAAAAGTGTTACAGTCGAATGTGTTTATGAGAGAAGTTTTCCTTGTATAGTGAATACATCTCTAAAGATTTCAGTTGTCAATTTCTGGAATCAAGTAGGTTTTTGTTTAGCAAACAGCAAGCAGAAATTGGTGACCTTATACAAGTCCCTTTGTCCTAGGCTTAAGTCTTTCATGATGTTATTTGTTTAGATTAAGGGGTGGTGGTAGGACCGTGCAAGTGGGATTTAGGATTCATAGGCTGGATTTAAAGTAATGGTTAGGTCAAATCAGACTTGTTGGATTTTGAGTACTTCAGAATTCTAGAGTAACAGTGTATAATGGTTTATTTTATTTTAATGTTAATCTTGTTTCTTCCACTTCCCTCCAATTCATTCTGATTGCTGCTGCCTCTGCCTGATGATGACCTTCTTTCTGCATGTTCATTAATTTCATTTCACGTAATTAGCCCACACCTCCACCTGGTGGTCTAGCTAGCTAGCTATGCACTTGCCAATTACTCGGACTTGAACTGATTTAAATTAAGTTACTACTCAATAAGATCATACCCATAGTGATTAATTATCTTTATCAATCAATATTGTGTTACAATCATGCAAGTAAAAGGCTAAATTCACTTGATAATTCTTTTCTCATACTAATTTAATCAGAGTGGATTGAACCTAGTGCAAGCACAGAATTGATTGTTTGATGGCTTTTATAAAATAATTGAATGTTTCTTTAGCAAGATGATCAAGTTTAAACCAAGCCATTTCACAGGTCCTGCTCCTCTTCTTTTCTTTTTTGTTTCTTTCTTTCTCTTTGTGGGTAGTCTTGATTCTCTCTTAATCCATCAGCATAGTTAGTAGTTACTACCATAATGTCTCATGATAGGATCTTCATCCACTATGTTCCCACATTTTGTTATATGACAGGAGTAGATGCTCTAAAAGACTCCTATCTCATTGTTAATTTAGCTGTTCTAAATCTTTGCTCTAAATTAAGTAGAAGATGCAATTACTGTTATGTTGGTTTCACAGTACTATTGAAAACACTTTGTTTCTCTTTGTCTGCTCGATATTTATTTCAAA
>QAOA01003811.1:0-16987 GCA_003255065.1 Cercis canadensis | reverse complement strand
CTTCTTGCCTCCAAAAAGTCCAGAAAAGAATCCCCCAAAGAATCCCCCAAAGAATCCCTAGAATTTCCTATTTATACTCTCTTTAAAAGCCCTAAAGAAACTAAAGAAAAATGGCACATGTTCAGAAAAATCGCACGGGCGCCGCAGCTCTAGATTTTGGGCCCTCTCTACCAAAAAATACCAATTTTCTCCGCGCGTGAGCGCCGCAGCGCTGAGTTGCTGTCCCGCTTTTAAATTTCATGCTCCAGGCATTGCAGCTCTGGGTTTTGGACGCCACAGCACTTGAATTCTGGTCTAGAAACTTCTCAATTCTTCAATTCTTCATTCTAACCTATGAAACCTACAATTTAACATAAAACATCTTATTAGATAATGATTAATCTCAATAAACAACCAAATAGTTAAGTAAAAGAGATCTAAAGAGTGGGTATAAAACCCACTCAACACACGTTTGGTTAAATATATTTTATATTCATTTCTTGTCTATTTTGATAAGGTTTTAAGTAATTTATTTTCATATTTCTTATATATATATATATATATATATTCAATAAGGCAAGCAGTTTCAGTCAATATGTAATCGATTATACATACTTAATTAAATGAGTTCCAAAGACAAAGAGGAGTGTGTTACTCGTTAAGGTCACCCCGAAGTTGCATTTGAAAATTGCAAATAGAGTTGTTTTTGTTAGTCAATAGCCACACACATCTTCTATATTTCTTAGTTGAGCAAGGTTTTGAACGTTGTAGTGAAGTTGCATGGGGTTGGTCAAGAAGCAAAACAAAGACAAAAAAATATGATCACTGCCATAAAAAAGTAGTAGACAATATAATATGGGTTTTCACTTTAGAGCAATTATATTCACTACCTTCCTGGAAAAGGAAAATATCATTTCCCTTTAAAACTAAAATTCATATGCATACGTGTTGCAATTTATCAAAGCTCAAAATGGATAGAAGTGAAGTGTCATTTGTCTTGCCATTAGTCAAAGCTCCAAAGGTTGAGGCGAGAATGTCCAGTCGATATGTTGGCTCCACCTTAATAGAGGTATGGTTCATGGACACAAAAGAAAAAGGAACAGAAAATTGTATATAATGGTCTTTTTGCAATTGTTGCCTCTAGCAATTAAGAACAGATATTATATCAGTATTCCAATTGGTAAAATTCCTTGTTAGAGTGCACCTTACATCTCTTGACATGCTAATACATTTATGGATTAGCTTTTGGAACACTAAAAAATAGACCATAGCAGCAAGAAACAAAAACCTCATTTGAACACTTTGTTTTAGGCTTGTACACATGACCTATTTACTTCAAATTCCAAATACATTATATGTTATTTTTGGCATAGTGGGTGTTCAGCCATGTGGGGTTTCAGTAGCTTCGATAAGAGTGATCCTAGACTTGTGAGGAATTGAAATGAAATCCTTGTGAGCTTTTCTAGATGGAAATGTGATAGGAAGGCATCAGTAAGTAAACCAGAAAATTACACAGCAGAAGATTCAGGTCCGAGTACTGGACCAATCCGAGTTAGTAGGAGGCCTGCTTGGTGGGCCAATTACAAAAGCCTCTTGAAAGTTATAGAATATAAGCAGTTATCATATCCGTATATTCAGGAGTTTTTTTTTTTTTTTATTTCCAATTTCTTCTCTCTTACCTTCTCTGAAAGTTCTTAGTATCAACGAAGCCATTCCTATCAAAATGATACTTCGGAATTGGGAGAGGAAGAATGACAAATGACAATTGGGAGTCCTGTGCTACTTAGCACCTTACAATTACAGCCCTCCATGGTCAAACGCCTTTGTTATGTGCAAATGGTTACCTCTTATAGCATTGATCGAACTTAAATAAAAGGCTAGCTACCCAGAGTTTAAGACCAATAAAGTTAAGATCATAAGGTCAATGTCCAAAACAGAATCACATCCTCAGTTCATAACAGAAGGACTGAACACCAAATAAAATCTAACATGCATAGACTCAGAGTCAAGAAGAAGAAAAAGAAAGTCTACCTCCAACTCTCCTCTTTGAGGATAGCTCCCCTCTTCTATTCCGAAACCGGATATGCTTGGCTTCTTGTATAAATAAAGGCCTTTGTGTTGTGCCCAGTGACCATTAAAATCTTGGAAGAAAATTAAATGCACCAGCAATCTATTTCTAGATGCTCTCTGACTCTAATGCTATCCACAACATTATTAGTCTTCGTTTATATTGCAACCACAAAATTTATCTTTTTGAATACATGCCATCACCTATAGATTGTAGACTATCCTCACAACTCATGTATTTGTTTAGTTAATAAGTAAATAGATGACTTGTATTTCAGAGCTATCCCCTCAAGTTGTATTCTTTTTTATTGCTTTATTGTTTGAATGGTCTGAATATGGTTGAAGAGTAGTGTTATTATCTTGTGGATCCACATATAGTTGAATGAAAGCAATAGGATAATTATTAATTCATGTGGGGACTCCACCAAAATAGAATAGTGTTCACCCAGATATTGAAGGTTTTCCTGCATCAGCAAGACACACGTGGAGACTGGTGTCTCTTATCACATGGAACACTCCCATTGAGGAATATATGGTCCAAGAGTCCAGTGCAAAAACAGCTAGTGTCAGAATCGATCAACCATTGTGCTCATGTTAGAGCAGAAAAAGAATCCCTATGTCACCGTTGATATTGTGTTGCCTTGTTTGCTTGTGGTTGATGCTGGAGCTGCTGAAAGAGAAGACGCTGCAATCGGTACGAAGAGAAGAGAAGAATGTTCACTTAAAACCATTTTTATTATAATTACAAAATTACCACCTCCTTTTCATTTATTTTTATTATAATTACAAGTTTGCCACCGTATTTTCATTTTTTCATTTCTTGTTTTAAAAAATTTGAGAAAAAAACACTGTAAACAACTTTTTTTTTTTTCTGTTTTCAGATTTGGGCCCAATTTAAGAAATATTTTCAACAAAACATTTTCATTAAACTCAACCAAACACATTTTCAAGCCCGTTTTCTATTTTCACTGAAAATGAAAACAGGAAATGACTAAAGCAAACAGACCCTACTTTCCCAAGTTGAAGTTCCCAAGAAACTAAAATAAATCCTTATACCAAATGCCGCCTAAAAGTAATTCTCAGATTCAGTTTCAATGTAAATTGATGTTCCTGTTCCTAGGAAGTGAGTTTCAATGAAGATTGATGTTCCTGAGCAGTGGTGATTGGCTCTAATATCACTATGAGAACTCCTTTTGAGTTTTGAGAACACCCTTACCTGCAGACAACCCCAGAAAGCCAATATATGGTTTTCATACTAGTATCAGCAGTTTTATTTTTGATAAACATTATGTGTAACTAACTCTATTCATCAACCTTTCGTTGTAGTTGAGAAGAAATTTTTTCTCTTTTGGGGTGGAGGGGTGAATTGAGATTGAAAAATTCCAAGATCTGAATTACCATAACATCTAATTTCTTTGTAAAATATTTGCTGTTCAAAGAATAGTATCTGAATTACAGGTTCTTGTAATTGTGAAGACTACTGCTTTCTAAATATAAACATTAGTCAGCTATTGAGACACCAAGGGCGTTATAGGGTAAGCAACTGATATGGCAGCAGATCTTCCAAAACTCAGGTTGATGGTGATGTTTTAAGAGATTGACAACATCATCTGATGTTTTAAGCAGATATCGTGCACTTTATCTCTTTCGTGCAATCGCACAAGAGAAGTAATTATCACCTTTAAGATCCAGCACTGAAGAACCTTCATGCAGTGATATTCTATCATAATATGTTGGCTGCAAAGGAACCCCACTTATGTATATATTACAACTCACAAAATTTGCAATAAATTGATCATGAAAGAGTGGATACAAACCAAGAAAAAAGTCATCGCACAAATATAGCGTGTCACAACAGATAGGCACAAAATGTTCCTAGACATTTTAACAAATGAAATGATTTAATTCGATACAATATAATTGAAAACCTTTCTAAACCTACATGGTATAGTTTCTGAACTCGGTTCTAACAAATAAACATTGTAAAGAAAAACAATTTTCCATTTGTAAATATGATCACCACATGAATAATACTACAATTTATTTATGGCATTGCAAGGAATTGATAAGCCATCTTCACAATTAATCCTCAAATATCCCCTCATATGCAACCAGGACAAGTTGATATGTTCAAGAAAATGGAGGATTGGGGCTAAAGAACTTTCTTTTTCGTAATAGCAACAATTTTTTTTTTTTCCCCTAATGATAATTGTAACACCGTTATTGCAGATGAATTCATGGAGCAAATCAAAGTAATAAGGGCAAGAACAAATTTACAAATGAAGCCCATCGAACAAATAATCCACAAACCAATTCTGCAAGGTTCCACCATTATGACAAAGGTGGAAATTACTCAACCTGTATTTTGTCCAACCGGGGCTATCACAAGGCTCCCACAAGGGGCAGTCTCTATAAAATGTTCATATCTGTCGTAATAAGTCGTGACTTCCAGAATAAGAGTAGCTGTTGCCATATCATCAAGATCAGAACTATTAGAGACATGAGATATATTCAGGTGTAAAGAAACCAGATCCCTCCACATCCTCACTGGTCTATAAAATGCTCATATCAATCATAATAAGTTGTGTCTTCCAGAATAAGAGCAGCTCTTGCCATATCATCAAGATCAGAAGTGTTAGAATAGAGACATGGGATATATTCAGTTGTCAAGAAACCATATGCCTCTCCATTCCCACTGATCTGTGGAATTCTACCGCTTAGTAAGGACAAAGAATTCTAAACAAGTTGACATAAGCTCCCAGCAAGTACAATGCTTCTGTTTTCAACACTCGTGTTCAAGAAAAATTAGTCATCTCATACAATATAATCCCATATTCAATATCATTCACAGCTCTGTTTGCTAAGTTGTACCCAGCAATTGAACAACTGAAGTTGACTAAAGGAATGTCTTAAAAAACAAAACTTGAGAACAGAAGTCAAGAATCTAGTCCCGACATATGAAATGCAATCCATTTAACAAAGTCTTGTATGTCTTTTCACCCATCGAAATATCCCTCTTCCTCCATTCATCAAGTAGTTCAAAGGCCTCACTACCTCTTCCTTTCCGACACAAACCTTCTAACAAAGTCTTATAAGTCAAATGATCAGGGGACCTCGAATTACCCAACATGTCAAACATAATCTCAATTGCATCCTCAAACATCCGCTCCAAAGCAAGACTACAAATTATTATCATATAAGTACTACTACTCGGAACCAAACACTTACTTCTCATTTCTTTATAAAACCCCAAACCTTCATTCACCCTCCCTTTCTCACACAACCCCTTAGCAATATAACCATAACTATAAGCATTAGGTTCACACCCATACAATCCCATTTCACGGAAAACCCTGATAGCCTCATCAACCACTAAACACTTTGAATAAGCCTTTATAATCATATTCAACACGAATGTATCCGGTATAACACCAGATGCCTTCATTTGCTTCGTCAATGATCTTACCGCATGTAAATACACATAACACACATTCAATTTATTAAACCTCCTGAGAAGTGAATTGAACAACAAAGAATAAGTCTCAATTGTGGGCTTGCAATCCTCTGATCTCAAAATTTTCTTATAAACATCAAATGCTCTATTAAAAAGGAATTTCCGACCGCAACAAAATCGAATCATGGAATTGTAGAGAGGGATACTAACATCACAAGCACCAGCAATTACCTCTTCAACAAGCGTCTCAGCTTGTCTATATCTCCTGCCAGAAATGAGCTGTTTGATCATGGTAAGGTAAGTGACATGGTTGTGCTTATACCCACGTTGTTGGGCAGTCCATCTGAAGATGTCCAGAGCAAGATCAGGGTCTGACTGAGCCCTCAATGCTTCATCCACATCAAATGGGGTGAACCCAGGTTTCAGCTTCTCAACCCATGTCTCGAATTGCTTCTCAAGTGGGGTTCTGGTTCGAGGTCTGGGCTCTGTGTCTTGGGGGTTTTGGGTGGGTGAAGAGGAAATTGAGCGTCCATAGAGCAATGAGCAAGGGAGAAAAAGAGAGGGTTCAGGGTTTGGGGAAACAGATAGAATATGGATTCTTCTGACAATGGAGGGAAGCAATCGTTTCGAAGCCATAGGTATAATGTCGTTCAGAAAAAGAGCTAAAGGGATGAAGTGGAGTAGAATTTGGTGCTTTTAGCCAAAATGGAATTCTACCCAGTTAGAATGGAAACTGTGTTTAGCAGAAAGATTAAACTTGTGGATCTGAAGAGGAAAGGAGAACAGGGATTGCAGGTGAGCACAAGTTAGTACCTATTCCAGAAAGAGAAGCCGACGATAGAAACTGTCGGTGGAACTGCCGGCATCCCTGAAGAAATGACCATGATGGACGGAGCTCCGGCGACGTGGCTGCTGGGTTCGGCGCGGCCCCGGAGGTGAGGGAGAAGGAAACAGAGAGCGATAGAGGGAGGAGAGACGAGAGAGATTGGGGAGAGAGAGGAGAGACGGTGGGTGATCCGCATCCGCAACCACAACTGCTGGGTATTGGAATTGGGTCATGGGTCAGTCGGTGCTGGGCTATCGGGTTGGGTGGGAAACAAGTCCATTTTCCAACAGGTACATATTTCTTACAACGGTATATGACTTGAGGTCATGAGGTTTTTTTTTTGGCTTAATTATAATTATAATTTTTTTTTATTTTAATAATTTAGATTTTTTGGTCTTTTTTAAGAAATGAGCAATTTAGTCTATTTATATTTATAAAATTTATAATTTTAATTATTTTATCTTTAAGCCAAAATTTCTTAAACCTGTTTCAAAGTATAAAATTATCTGATTTATAATTTTACTATTCAGATTGAAAAGTTACGTCTTATGAACTTTCTCACAAAATTGCAACTCGATCTAACGGTGAATGAATTTAGATATCTGATTTGATAAAAACTTATAGTTTTGGTATTTTGGACTGAGTTCTACCGTTGAATTGAGCTGAAATTTTGTGGAGAGATTTGTAAGACGTAATTCTTCAATATGAATAATAAGATTATAAATTGAAAATTTTACACTTTAAACTAGACCTGAGAAATTTTGGCTTAAAGATAAAATAACCAAAATTGTACATTTTATGAATATAGATTATAGAAGGATTAAATTATTCATTTTTAAACAAGAGAAAGCAAAAAGTTTAAATTGTAAAAATAGGAGGACCAAAATTACAATTAATTTTTTTTTTTCTTTTTTTGGTTTTAATGATAAGGGTATTGTTAGGCTATCTTTTGCACACTGAAATTTTTTTTCTCCCTAGGCAATTGTAAGAGTGCACCTCCACATTGGCATGGACATTTAAAAAAAAAAAAAAAAAAAAAAAAAAGTAGATGCTGACTTCAAAATTCAAACCTTAGCTAGCTGAGGTGAGATTTTGCTATGGCTTCCAATTCAGAGCTACCAGCTTGAGCCATTTTGGTTTACTCAAGAAATGAGTTATATGCCCCATGCACTGCCAATTAAAAGAAAAAATTTCTAGTCAAAACAAGCATACCCTTTATAAAAAATTTGAGTCCCTTTAAAAAAAAAAATACTTTTTTTATTTGCCTCTCATATAAAAAGATTTATGAATAAAAAAAGTCTTTGAGCTTATTCAAGTCAATTTTATTAAAGGTATATTTTTATTAGCATAATAGTCTCTTAAGAAGAGGCTTAATTTTAATGTGCAAAAACTAACTTGAGTTTATTTTGAATAAGAAAAAGTATTTAATTATGTTGTTATTTTCTGAACAAAGAAATATTAGCTGTTATGCCCAAATAAAAGGTGACACTAAACTACCCTATTAATTAGGAGTAGCGTTATCTACCCCTAAAATGGGAGGTTCAAGTGGGACTTATAATCTGAAATTATTGTCATTTACAAAAAATTTGAAAAACTGAGTCACCTAGTTTAAGCTAAAATAATTAATTTCTTGTAAAATATATAACTGCCACAATATAAGACAACATGCTAAAAAAATTAAAAAAAACAACACAAAAAGTAATAATTTTCTTTTAACACAATTAAACATAAATCCTAAATAAATTTTTTTGAAATGTTCGCAATAACATTAATTTTACATCCCAAATCTCACCCAAAATCTCCAATTGGAGGTGAGTAACGCTATCCCAGAAGTTTAATGACCACCATAAAAGAAAAGGAGTCTCAAATGCAAAGTGTTGGACCTCTATTAACTTCGTTTTACGTCAAGAAGTACCGTACAGCTTCCTGCTTCACATCTGCATGTTGACTATGGACATTAGGTAGGAATTTAGGTCCAACTTGATTCAACATTGGGAGCGTTCACATTTTTTTTTTGACATGTTACAATTTCAAGGGAGAGGGAGAGGGAGAGGGAGGGAAATTTTTAGAGAAAAATTAGACCCCACCCAAAAATAGAACTCAACTCAGAATGAACATGTAGTTCTGCTTGTTGCATCTAAACTTTTATTTAAGTGAATCTGTCTTAGCTTTGCACAAAAGGTCGTCAAAATGACACAAATTAATTCTTAAAAAGAATGAGGGAAGTGGCCAAGCCCAAAGGGCAAAAGAAATCCAACTGAGTCTACTTAGGAATAAAGCAAATGAAGAAAATTTGAAGTCTTTTTTCTCTTTGGTCTTAACTGAAGTCCAATTTAGGCATTTAAGAAAATGAAACTCATAATGGGAAGATGTTCACATTGGCCATGCTACAAAGTGTCACAACTCACAATCCTGAATTTAAAATTTGAGTCTGGATTTTGATCAATATGTGTACTCAATAATCAGGTCAACCAAAACCAGATCATTCCCTATCAAATTTTACTTGAATGACTGAAGATCTTTTGCCAGTTGAACTTAACAGTCAATCCCAGTATACTCAATAAAACGGCAAAAGATTAATATTCTTCACCTCTAATTTCTGACAGCAAAATTGAATCCTCTTTCTATTCCCTTCATATCTCCACTGGACAAAACCTATGTGTATTATGTCTTACAACCACATTAATGAAAATAGGACATTAGCAGCAGGTTAAACAATGAAAGTAGCATCCAAACCCCAGAAGATTGCAGTTAGGTAGCTCGAAAATCAAGGAAAATACGTAATTTTTGTACAAGGACTTCACGACTACCAAAAAGTGGTTTCCCATTTGCCACCCACTCTTTCTCGAGCATACCTGCTTTAGCACTGGCCAACATTTCATCGTGGAATGCAGAGACTACCTGGTAGATTGAGGTCTTAAGAACATCAGCAATAGCATATGCTTTTGAGTTTACTGGGCCACTCCGTTTTTTACCAGTAGCAACATCTCTTCCAGTATTCACCGTAGCCCATCTTATACCAGCAGGACCCAACAATTGATTTGGGGATTGCAGGTTGGTTTTCTTCCCCATGACCGTTTCAACAGCGAGAAGGCAGGATATCAGTGTTGAAATCACAGCAGCATTACTTCCAGAAAGCTGAGCAACCCCAAACTTGTCCTCTCTATGAGAGCAGGCAGTCAGCGAGGCAACAGTCTTCGAACACCATGCGTATAGCTACAAAAAAGAAACCAACAGCTTTTAAAATGTCATATACAAACTTGTAATGCTGAGGTCTAATTTTCTATTTCCCCAATTCTAAATGGACTTTTATCCATCAAAGGCAGTACTAAGTAAAGTTATTACCATTTATTGTAATTTGCATGGCATGGATCATATTTATTAGTGGTGGCAATTCACAGGTCAATGAGTCGTGGCCATATTCAGTAGAAATTTAAGTTTTACACTGTATCTATCCACATGTACATAGACCATTTAATTAATTGTTTCAAAACCTTTAAAGCTGTTTACATGTTAACATGATTGTGCAGATCTAACTGGTTAATAAATCATATTTGGGCAAAATGGCTATGACTAGTTACATGTTTAAGTAAATATAACCCAGACATTGTCCTGAATCTGGCCCTGTTAACCTACATCCCTGCATGTATAAGTAAATTTTCATAATTTCATAATTGAATATATGTCTGTGTAACAATAAGTCAATTCACATTAGTGACTAGAACTATATAAAACCATTGTTGGGCCTTTTACTCTATGATTCCTTTCACCCTTAGCTTTAATTTTATCTACTTAACATCCTTCTTTTTGAACTCTTACTTGAGAGTAACATTTAAATAGGTCATAATTGACAAACTGAATGCAAATGGATCTAGGCAAGTTAATCTGGGTCAAGATATATAGGATGACTTATTAGCCTGATTACTTGGACTTGTCAGCTGCTGGTAATTTCAGGTTTGCAAAACCAATAGCTTATTTAATAATCACATGTAAAGGGTCAACCTGGATTCAACCTGAACTTTATACGAAACCCAATATCACATAACCTATGTTGGCTTTGATTTGTATTTACAGATCATATTAAAAAATTACAGCCATAATTATGCATAAGGAAAATATTTTATAGACACCATCTTTAGACAGCCGAAGTTTATTTTTTAAATCCTAGGTTTTCTAAAGAACATGTCCCAAAATCATACTCAATGGAATTCCAACTAGCTTTTGCTAATTTTGGGTAATAATTAAAACATAGGATTGCCGAAAACAGAAAGCCTAAATCCTAATAAAGGAAAAGCTTCACCAATGGGAATGGCAGACACTATTTAGGCAAACTAGACCCTTTCTAGATACAGAATGAAGCTCTAGCAGACTAAAATTAAAATCTATGAAGTTTTAACCCTTCCATCATATCAAAACATCCTAATCTTTCAAATCATTCTACAGATGCAACTAACTCTTACCCTGTTCTTTGTAGTCGTACATCTGTTGTCTTCCATTCTATAACTGCTAAAATTTAAAACCAGGATTTTCATAAGATTTTCCGTCAAATTACACCTCAACTGACCACAAGACTAAACCAAGGTGGCAAGTGTCACCAAATCTAATTATAGAACATGAGCTACTTTCAGGAGTTTTCTTCTTCAAACCCAGGTCACAGTCCATTTTTCTTTTCCCAGCTCATGGAAGTCATACCCTGACCTTGATTGTGTGCCTTAGAATAAGGAGGGAAACTAAAATGAAGTTCTTATTTAGTCAAAAAAAAATTATAAATTGGAAAATTGTCATTTGAAGAAAAGTTTCATCTAAAACAATTATTAATTTTTTTTGGCCAGTAAAACAATTATTAATTGAACATTGGTGCTTCCTGGAGAAAATTGAAACTTGAAATTATTTTGAATAAAAATAAATGCAATAAAGAATTCATAATTACGAAAGTACTTATAGTTCAATGAAGATCAAAAACTAACAGATTGTAAAGGGATATAGATAGTTATAAGTATAAAATATAGATCAGAAAGCAAAGCCAATAAACATCTCATTACAGCAGTACCTAACTTTTGAAATCTGCCCTTGCAAATTTTTGATTGAACATGAGTTCATCTTCATGGAACTTCTTATTAATTTTTTTTAAAAAAAATAAAGTGATAATTTATAATGAAACAAAAGAAATTTTGAGGTGAGAGCTATGACATTAGACTATAAAATTTCTCTTTTCCTTTCTTCCCATTTTGTGGGGATACAAGGTGGTATGTGAAAATGCCTCCGTCAAACATCCTAACTCTGCCCTGACCACCAACACAAACAACTTAAATAAAGCAACCTGATAAACTACTAATTAGATTGCAATCTTGATATGGGTTTCAAAAGTAAGAGAGGGTGAATAACTGAGTCAATCAACTGACACCATTCTTGGTTCAACAAAATCCTATTAGCATGTCTAATGTAGGCATTGAGCAAAGTACTAATAAATCTTCACAGCATGTTCCAGCGTATGCTCCAATTAGATTTGCAATCAGTAACTTCTTGGTCCAAAGTCCAAACTATCCACTTCTTGAAGTATGAACTGACAGTCTTCATATTTTATACCCTAGAAAGACCTTATGCAGTGACAATTTGATGTTCAATCAAGCTAATATACCATAAAAAAAATTCCCATTATCCACCTACGTGAATTATAGGGAGACCTCTCTAGATCAGCTTCAGTTGTTTTTGAAGCACAACAAGTGTTCCTGAATCTCCAAACTTTTGGATCCAAATTCTTACATACATGAATCTTGTCTATCTCGATTCAGTAATACAAATGGGTATACTATCACAAATACCTCTGGCTATTCAGACAATCGCGCAAATGCAAAAAGCTATGATTTGAAGCATTTGAAGGTGATTTTTTATTACTTAGAAAAGGAAACATCATTTTGCCGACAAGGGAGGGGAGAAAGGACAGTAAAGTGGTTTAAACAGTATATATGATAGAAACTTAAGGAACACAACAGACTTTCATATAGAAAGTCTGCATGATTACAGGCAAGCAGAGGAATAACACAACAATTTAGGAACTACAGTTCCCAAGGCCCACATATGCTGGTCCTAAGCATGACAATTTATGCAATGCAAACAACAATCTCACAATAAACATATCACAAATCACAAACCACTAAGGATGTAATAAGGGTGTAAAAAGAATGGCTCTTTCATGTACGGGAAGGGAGGAGAACATATAATGAGGGGGAGGATTTCGAACTTTAAAAGACTGTTCCAGGTTTTCAGTAATGGACTTCGTGGCTGAAACTTCAGGGTGTTTAATATCTAATATGTAAGTGTTACAACTTACTTGAAATTTCCTTGATTATCCATTTCAGTGGCATCATTGTGTGACAAACAAATTTTTAGAGTTCCAGAGCCTTTAAAGTCATGATTCTTCCTTTTACATCAACTTTGTTTCTCTTTGCTGAAGTGGTTTCTTTCAATACTTCTTGCAGAATTGCCTATGTTTGTTTTGCACTTTTTTATATAAGTTTCAATTATGTCTGGTAAAAAATAAGAATCAAACAGTGAAAACTGAAACACATTGTAGTAAAGCAGAGATTCTAGCACACAATAAAAGCTAACTAACTTCTGAAGGTTACTGGGCACTGCCTACAGAACAGCCTAGGTTTTTTTTTTGTTTTAGTNACACATTGTAGTAAAGCAGAGATTCTAGCACACAATAAAAGCTAACTAACTTCTGAAGGTTACTGGGCACTGCCTACAGAACAGCCTAGGTTTTTTTTTTTTGTTTTAGTTATACATGTAAGACAATTGATATGTACAATAATTCATATTCAAAATTCGTTGTATTGACAATGTAAAAAGATAAATGTATAAACTAGATATTAATATACAAGTATTAGAAGTATACCCATACCTGGAAGTTGTCCAGTGATTCTAGGTACTTCAAATCTAATCGTGCATCAGTTGGGGACAATAACTGATTCGATATTTGTGCAGGTGTGCCAACAGAATTTCCCAAGCCTTCACCTAGTCTCGATGAAAGATGCTCCAGGGGCCTCAAGGACACAGCTATTACTCTTTTGTAAGTCTCCCCAGTTTCTTCAAAAAAGGCAGCTCTTCGCCAAGTGTCAACATTATTTTCAGAAACCATACAGAGATCCAGATATGCAAGATATCTTAGAAGAGATGTTGGGTTACTCTCCTCCAAGGCTGCAAGAAGATGCTCACTTGGATTTGTTTCTGCTGCTGCTGATCCTTTTGGAGGTGCAAAAATGAATCTCTTAGTATGTAGAACCTACACACCATATTCAACCAATAAAGAAAATGCAGTCAGTTGGTAACAATTGCTGCCCTCCAAAGGTATGGGCTATTATATGCATATGAAACTGCTAAATATATGATCCAGATAGTCGTATTTGTTGCTATTATTGGTTAAGGTAAGGGGTACCTATAAACAGGATTCATTATGGACACCATAAAGAATAGATTAAAATTTTTACAGTTATAGAGTGTTTAATGACTCACTTATACATATAATCCTGTTTGTTAAAGCAGATATTTATAATGTCTTCACCACTTTTTAACTTCTGCATTTTCAAAACACATCTTCATTTTTATAATTATTTAAATACTCAACAAAGGAAATATAGGCAAAATCAACCATCTCACATTGTAAAATGGAGAGAAGACAATCAACATGCATATTTAGATTACCAGTTCAAGCAAAAAATCTAACTACATTACATTGTGATGCAACTGCGTGTATACACAGATTACATTTGAAGTTTAAATAGTTAAAAACAAATTCTAATTTGAAAGAGATTTTGAAGATCACATCGGCAGAGCATAGATATAGAGTTAAAGATACGATGTATGCTGAAAGTGGCGTATCACTGAACAGTTATTGAACAAGCACACGACTAATTTATAACAACATATGAACACAACTTATAAACTTATAAAAACATGCATCTATGTATATGTATAATCATCAGGTTACCATTAAGATTAGGGAGCATCAGTACAACAAATTTATAAACCAGAGAAATTAATGAATTACAGCTCCATTTTCTTATAAGGTTATGAATTGGAGAACATGCAATTAATATAGTCAAGAATGACAACTAGTAGCTATAAGGATAACAAGCATGATAGACAAAAGATGCCACACAATGCAGCTGTCAAACACAGTTAATATTTAAATATTAACCAAAAATGAGTACATTAGAAAACCAACCCGGTGTAAATGATGAGACAATTCCCAACAGAGGAAGACTGCAAAAATCCCAATAGAAAAGATTATTTGCTCTGTGAAGAACTTTTGCAATGCAAGTTTGCTCTTAAAAGGATGTGGTAGAATCTCTATCAAAATAGCTGAAAAAAGGAAAGCCACACTGGATAGCCTAAAAGCTCGTCTAGCAGCTGAAGGAAGTTCCATCTTAAAGCTGAAGTAAGGAGGACGCTGCTCATACAAGTAGATGGAGTCAGTGCACGACATTGTTGAGGCCAAAAAGTGCCACAGATATCACAAACCCAGTAATATAAACTTCTTCTATCATCTAAACAAAATTTTCAACATGCTTTACACCATAGGCTCATCAAGGAGGAAACATATATAAGTAGATATTAACCCCTATAATAAAAATATAGAACTAATTGGAGTGAATGCATAACAAGTTTCTCTCATCCAAAACGTAAACTAAACAAGGGAATCAATAAATCAAACCCCCATACTGCAGGAAGAACAGTTAAAGAACAAAGTGTTTCTAGATCAACAGATGAAGGTAAAAGACATACACACACACACACAAAAGGAGCAGATGGAAGCAATGCCTCATCAAACACACGACCTTAAAAGAAAATTAAACTATCTCGCCTTCTACAGAATAGTTTGAAAATTCAAAGAATACTCAATTCCAACAACACTGAATTAGCTAAAATATGAAAGAGATGAAAATCAGGGACATGTCATTTGAACCTACATCTAACTTCCCTCATCTTTTGAACCTACATTTATACTAGATGGGATGAGAATAATATACAGATAGCTTATTCATTGCTTGCAATTCATAAGCCATGTCCTCTCATTATCTTTTATTTTGGTATTGAATTTTGTAGAAACATATCTTCCTCTTTGTTAAGGGCCATAGGCAACAGCTTCGCTAGGTTGTGAAGCAAATTTAACAAATGCGACTCCAGCAAGAGAAATGATATAGGATTATCACTTATACATGTACTTACAATAAGTGAAAACATAAAGAGGAAATACCAAATGCTTAAGACATTTATCAAAAGTATACAGAACTAACCTGAATAATAGGAAATTCCAAAACCCACCGGCGCTTATAAACATAATGCAACCCAAAAAGTAACCCAACCACAAAACCTCTTAAACCCACTCTTTCAATCAGCCAAAACCCATGATCATACTCATCGATTAGGCTCACCCCACAAAGGGAAACTGCTGCAGTGAACCCAGATGCTGCAGACGCTGCTGCGAACAACAAAAAACTCACGGAAACCTTCGCCCGCCGACGAAAATCAGGGGAATCATTGTCCGGCAACCGGCCACCACCACCACCACCTCCGGGAACAACCAGCAAGCGGAAAAGTACAATGGCCAGCTCAAGCGGCGAAGCAGGCCGTTCCGGCTGTGGGAAAGCGATGACAGAGAGCGTGGTGGAGAAAAGTAGCTGGGAGAGGTGGAATGTGAAGAAAGAGATGAAGCCAATGAATGAAGGCACAAAAGCCAATAATGGGTTTCTTCCGATACTGCTCCTATTTGAGTTAGTGCTATCGGTGAAAGTGTTAACAATGGCGGAAATGAAGGTTTTGAAGAAGAGGTAGATTATAGTGGAGGGAATAGATTGCCAGATTAAGAAACCCAGAAAGCGATTCTTGACGACAAGGTCTAGTGGCGATGAAGGTGTCGGAAAAGACATGTTTTTTTTGGAGTTTAAGGTAGGGTGTGTGGGATTTTAGACCTTCAGGAGGGAACCATGGTGATGGTGAGGTTTTAAAGCAACTTCTGGAAGTTACTTACACCAATCCCTTTTCTCTCTTTGCTTTTTATTTTTTTTATTTTTTTATAATTCTCTTCATTCTTCATTTTCATTTTTCCCTCTCTTTTATAAAAAAAAAAATGACGAAGTCATTTGGTATATAAATAATTGACAAAAACAAAATCTAATTTTGGGGATATATTTTACAAATAAATTAAACGTTGATATAAAAATAAATAAGTAAATAAAAAAAAGTAATACATGCTTGTGAGATTTGTAAAAATTATTAGAGAAGTTGGTTTAAATATATTTTTACTATTAAAATAAAAAAGTATACCTCAGGCATTTTTGAAAATAAAAAAAATGAAAATGAGGGTTTTAGAAGTTGAAATTCTAAAGGATAGGTGGGAGAAGCTAAAAAATTGATTTGATTTTCA
Organism: Cercis canadensis; assembly: GCA_003255065.1. Taxonomy (NCBI): domain Eukaryota; kingdom Viridiplantae; phylum Streptophyta; class Magnoliopsida; order Fabales; family Fabaceae; genus Cercis; species Cercis canadensis. The sequence goes on along the minus strand of QAOA01003811.1, from coordinate 232 downwards.
ACTTTTTTCTAGCCAGTTGTTATATTTTTCAAAGAATGGTTAGAATAAGTTAAAAATTTGACTAAAATACTGTTTTGGTGCTTCACTTTTCACTTTTGTGTACATTCTCAGTTTAGTCTCTGAATACAAAGCGTTTTCAAAAAGGTCACTCACTTATCATTTTCGCTTCATTTAAATTCTTCTGTTAGGATGCCATTTATATATTTATATCTATATCTATGTCTATATAATT